>JANHFM010010389.1:37856-47857 GCA_032468115.1 Grayia smithii | reverse complement strand
CCTTTTGGGAAATACACTTTTCCCAAAAGGTTTCACAATTTTGGCCACTACTGTATAGTCACTCTGACAGACAATAACAGTCTCACATAGTCACGGTCAAGAAGTTGTTTATATTCTCCTCTTTGTCAGAAGAATTTGTCCTGGTCCAGCTCCAAGACTGAAGTGGGCAAAGCTATTGCAGCTTTCTCTGTAATAACAATTACTCTTTTAATCAACTAAGAAGTCATTACACCAATCAACTAGTCTCCTGCCAGCAGGAGAATAAGGCTACTTTTGAAGAGGTTGAACATTCAGCGATCATGGCAGTAGACACAATCTGGTATTTGCCATTTTAAAGTGGAGTAAGTCTGGAGAAGGAGGGAATTAGCTTTTGCTGCCCCACCTGTACTATTTCGGAATATCCACTATCCCCTTCCTGTCCTAAACTCTTACAAGGTGCACTGGGAAAATATACATACCACATTACTCTCACTGCTTACTTGTAAAACACAGATCTATCATACTGAAAGCTCATTATGTTTTGAAAACATCAGCACATAATTAATGCTTTTGTATTGCTGAGTAGGATTCTAAACACACGTTTCAATTTCTTATAATTGAAAAATCCCCTGAAGCTACAGGTATGGCATTTTAAAAAGAAATGAGGAATTTTGTAAACTGTTCCTTTGGAAACAACAGCTTTCCTTACGGTTTATAAACTGGATTTTTCATACATAAATCTAGGAGCCATCTTAATTGCTGAAGCTCTCAACAAAGCTGAACTTCTCAACAAAGCACAACGTAAAGTATTACTGACTTTTTTTTAAATAATAATGATCCAAATGATATAACGACAAGAAAATCCCAGGCATACAACAGAGATGATAAGAAGTTACCTCATTATTTATATATTTACAATGATGTTGCTTGCCTGAAAGTATCTGACTGCAAATGTCAAACAGGAAACTTTTGCATGCTATTTTTAACTTTTACTGTAAAATGAGTAACATCATAATATAAAACAAAGAAATCCACTCAGCCTAATAGAAAGCAAGGGTATCTCTAATATCAGAGCCAAGCCAGAGAATTTCACCAAGGATGATACTATACTGTCTTCCATCATGCGCCTGTTAGAAAGTTCTCAACTAGATCATTATAAATCTCAGCAAGCTCTCCTATTACAATTTGAGGAAAGGAAGAGTAATAGAAAAAAGGCAAGGATGAAAACATGCTTAAGATTAGAAATAGTATAGAAAATTTGCCTGGTCCAATCACCCACTGATTAAGATATAATATTTTAAATAGGATAAGATGTGTGGGCAAAGCCAGAAATTCATGAACCCCAGTAATAAAGAATACTTGTTTCCAAATCTAACTTTTCATATTAAGTCAAAAGCCTCGGGCAATGAATGGAATTAATATTTGCAATGAATGACATGACTTTGCTGCAAGGGATGAAATCTTATTAAAAACATTATAAAAAGCTTGTCAAATATCCAGAGACTGAGAAATATTATACAACGAAGTAACATTTTGTACAATTTTGACTGGAAGTGACAAGTAATCACTAAATGATTATCCAATAAGAGATTATGGTTTTCTAAAAAATTGCCTTATTCAATGAGAGAAAATGAAAGCCAACTGAATAAGGGGAAAAAACACTTGAATTGTCATTGAATTTGTCTACATTAAGATAGTGAATTCTGCACTGACTAAGCAGATCAAATAGCATATACAAAATTTTGTTTTCAAAAATCTTTTTGCTTCTGTCAAATAGTACTGTATGTATAGAGACTGACTATTAATATCAACAATTAAAATTTAGCATCTATATGTCTGATAGACAAAATATTCAAGTAGTGGGGCTGTTTGGATGAGACAAACACCAAGACTGAATGTCAAATGTGAACTCGTACTTGTATGTATGAACTTGTCTTCCCTTCTCCATGATTCTTTCTAAAGGTGTCTGTTCGTATCCACCCTAGCAAAAATGATGAATATAGATGATGTCATGATGCAAGTTTTGCCCTTCTGTATTTGTGTCATGATATCACACTCAAATATACAAAGAGCATATTGTAACACACACATTATCTGTCCCTACCTCCCACCAAATCAGAATGCCTAAGACCTTTTGTAAGTAATCTGAGCTAAATATTTTAACCTATTGTCTGCCATTTCTGCTTTTTTAATCTAGAGAAGCAAACCTAAATTATGGGAGTAATTTAAAGGCTTATTTTTTTCTGATTAGTGATGACAGAAGCCTCAGGTTAAAGAAATGATCAATATTAAGCAACTCAACGATGGCAACTTATTATCAACATATATTAGCAGGGATGAATCAACAGTTGTGAACTGTAGACTTTGATGAAGGACACAAAAATTTTAACTACATTAGAAATAGTTTGTCAAGTTCAGGGAATATTCTACCAGAACTTTATTTTTTATTGGAAATGCTATTTATAAAGCAAGCATGCTCACTTTCAAAACGTAACAGCTACAGAAGTTTAGCCACATGCAAATTAGTCAAGGGATGGACATTTGATATGATGAATTTGTCCTTGCTATGTAGCCTTTTGGAAAGTCTCCTGTATTTTTATATTTACAGTAAACAAATTTGTTACACCAGGAATTGCCAGTCTTCCTTTTGTATTAACCCCTCCTACTCAATATTCTTTCCCACATTCCATAAGGAGTTCTATTGTGGCTTTCAGAAAAGTTTGAACAATGTTTCTTTAAGTGTGCAATTCAATGGAATTAAAGACAAATTTAATGGGAGACTTTTGTATTATGATAGGAACGCGATACTCTGATATTCAAAGAGATTATATAAAACAATGTTCCAACAGTGGAGGTTTTGAAGAAATTATTTGTTTGAAATGGTATAGGGCATCCTGCTTAAGCAGGGGATTGGAATAGAGGACTTCCAAGGTCCCTTCCAACTCTGTTATTCTATTAGTGTTAGACTTAATTTGGACATTTCTATAGCTGGCTATCTATATTTTGTATTTTAATTATTTGTATTTGATATACTTTAAAAAAATCTCATTTAACAAAAAGTCCTATATCGATTAAAATGACCTGATTGTTCAGACTGCTCCAGACACAGCTATAATAAACAGTTTATTGGGTGACGATTATCAATGTGCTGCAGATTATTTCCCTTGCCACCAATTAACCTGATTTTAATTCTTTAAGACTATTTAAAAAACAGCAAAAAACTAGCATGCTGTAAAGCAAGTGTCATTTCAAGCATTACATTTAATTCCAACAATGCCTCTGAATCCCACATATATCCCAGAGGCATTCTTGGAAAATAAAAATAATGGAGGGTTGCACCCTATTATTTTTGGGAATAATAAAATGTAAAGGAAGCTGAGATGAAAAAAAGCATCTTAAGAGAACAGATGTATGAAGGACATCAATCTCATAACTCTACTTCATACAAATTAATCCATACTGAATGCTTGAGAATTAATTGGTATGAATGGTCATAATGATGCTCTCAAAATTCCAAGTGTCTCACTTGTCCAAAAACTGGAGAACTTGGGAACTTGGTTCTAAGATACCACTTAAAAGCTTTCTGATACAAGTGGACACAGGATAATGCAGCTTTTTTTTGCTAAAGAAAATATGCAATGAAATTGCAGACTGCTTTTATGTTCATTTTGTATCTTTGAACATGAGAAGCACCTAACAGGGGACTCAGGATAACTTCTGTATTAGTTTGCAATTATATTATATTGAAATTATAAATTTCCACTCAAAAGCGTCTACTAATTTGTTAATAGCTCCATTATTGACACTGCAGTGAACGGAGACAGCTATTCTTGAGAGGTTTTTGGATCAGGCAGAGGATCTATATTAAAATAGCATTCAAATAAAAAAAGAAGGGGATAAACTAATATATAGTGCAAGCAATCGGCGATAAACCCCTTAAAATTATTTTGTTTTTCAATAATCTTCTGTAAGAATTTTTGTTAAGTGGATTTTATGGGTATTTCAAGCAATGAATCAATAATATTAGATTATCCCCATACTGGAAATATGTACAGAAGCAGCTATATTTAAAATGTTTAAAATGCACAATTGGTAACATACTACACTCACCAGCAAGAATTTCCAGAGACCAACTAGTGAAAGATAATACATTTCAAAAGGGTCAATAAACTTTAAAAAGCAGCATTATGAAGCACAAAGATAACATTCCAAATTTAACTTGTTTTCATTTGTACCATTCTTACATTAAACTTCAAAAGTTTGGGGGGGAAAGCAATAGGCTACCATTAAGTTATAACTGGATGGATTTTAAAACTTGAATTACTCAATAATAAATTGAGTATTGTGGTTCTGTCTTTTCAAAATAATCAGGGATAAACAAAGGATAATTCTAATGAAATCATAAAATGAGTATTAGAAGTTTGGCTGTATGGATCAAAACCATTCTTTTAGGTATTCTGTGTTCTTATTGCGATGAAGACTTTTAGGGATAATGAGAAATGATTAATTTCCACTAGTTTTGAAGTTATCAACCCTTTCCTTATTACTACATACTTAGATAGCTCTCTATAATCTTAGGTAGAGCCCAAGTTTTGCCTTTCAAGATCCTTTAGCTACTGACTGTTAAGTGAGTAAAAGGATTGTCCTGAATTATTACTGAACAACAATCCATATATAAATAAGATACATAAAACAGAAAATAATGTTTGCTGTAATTGTCCATTCAATCACTAAATGCAGGTTGATCAAAACCTATGCATTAGCCATTCTCTTGCCTAATGTGATTTTTAAAAAATACATGTACTTAATTCAATGTTTTATAAATAATCAAGAACAAATTGAACCAAGTAATTTATGGTTGGAACTCACCCAAATGGTCTTCTCAGCCTTGTCATAGTTCATAAAGTAGTAAGATGGAAAAACATTGTCACCCTGAACTCATTAAATTTCCTTATATAACCTAACATAAAATTGTGTGGTGTCCATTTTATTTATCAAATTTATATAGCTGCCCATCTCACAAAAAGTGACCCAGAGTAGTATACAACAATTAATTGACTTGTTCATGAACTTTGGTACATGCTTTTATATTCTACTTTCAGAAAAATTGGTAATTTAAGAATAGTTTGACTGGAGGTCTTCTGGTGGTATAGCAGGATAAATAAAAACATCAAAAAGCACTAAAAATCACACACACACACACACACACACACACACGAAAAAGAGAGATTAGAAGTAATGTATCACTATTTTTAAATCTATAAAAATTAAAAGTATAATACATCTTACTGGTGAAATTCCATTCCATAGCCTCATGTGCAGGAACACCCATTATATGATTACTATCCATCTCACCTCAGAAGATTTGATCATACCTATGTGGGTGAAAGTGATCCTTAAAACAATTAAGTCCCAAAATATGGAAGGCATAATTTAAACCTTCTGTTCAGAAATAGATTAAAAGACACTGTAACTGCACATATTCTATGGGTCCCAATGTGTTATGATTCCAGAACTCTGGTGCAACTGAAGAGTTCCAAATAATCTAACCTTAAGATTATTAAATGTTATACATGTGGTCACTGATGCTATTTAACCTTCCAAAGACAGGGATGGATCTAGTACTGCATGCTAGCTATAAATGCAATTCATCATAAGTCAAAGGTGAGTCCATGCAGAGGTTAAAGGTTAAACCTTCTTTGAGTGACTCATTGATGATAGGTGTTTATCTTACATGGTTTGTATATTGCAAATACTGCTTCACCTTTTTGACTATGACTGATGGCCTTCACTCCAATATCTTAGGTAGTGTAGGAGCTATACAGAAAAATACAGGAAATTCTATAAGAAACAATATAACAGCATCACCATCAGAAAATAACAATGTAGAGAGAAATGCAGCTATCTAAGCAATGGCTCAGATCCATATTTTTAAAAGAAGATCATGGCCCTTGGTATTGAAAGCAGGTAAGATGTCCATAAATCAGTAGACCTATGCTTTTCCCTCAGGCTGGGGCATGTTAATCTATATAGACATGACTGCACAACTGAAAGAAATTAATTTTATATTTCAAAACTCTCAAAAAGATAAACAAAAAAATGATACGTATTTTTCACCTGCACATATAACACAAACATACTGTATATAATTCTAAATAATAAACATTTTAAAGATTAATTTTAAAATATCTGAATTTGTTAAACTTCATTCATATTCAACTTTGTTCAATAATTTAATTGTCACACACCTCCTTTCTAGATTCAAGTTTATAGCTGCTTAGGCTGAATACTGCAATTCTGCTCTCAAAAAACTTGTGAAGTTGTCCTCAATTTATTCTAGGGGTATAAAATCCATTCATCTGTGTTTGCATAATGCAGTAATGAAGAGTCAAAGTCAGAACTTTATAATTATGTTTTAAAATTATATAAATTGGATATCAACTAACTATCTTTACATCTGAGTGTTTAAGTTTAAGCAACATGCAAAGATTTAAATGAACAGAATATATAGTTAGATGTCAGAACGTCTACCAAAAATAATGCTCAGTTATGTGTTAACACAACTGCAAATAGTATAAAGAACATCATGCATCAAACAGTACACACAATTTAGAATATACTAGTTTCATACAGACAGGTATTGCAAGAAAAATAAAACAATTTAGTAAATATTCCGGAGAAAAGGAAAGCACAGAAAAATTTAGAAAAAAAAATGAAGTAATGATAAGAGAGCAATTTAAATTATAGATTACTGCTTCCAATAAGTTATTGGCTCTCTATTATTCTAACCCAATCTCACCAGCAACTAGAAGTTACAATCTTTCGTTTAAGTAAAATCATACAGAATGATTCACAAATATGCATCTAGGAATACATAGGCAGACATAGAAAGAATACTCTATCCTTACAATTAATGTGAGGTAACATTAATTCATAATTCACCCCACTATATTATATTGATACACAAATCACATTTACCAAAGAAATGGCTTTAAGACAGAAGTGTGAAAAGTGTTTTAATAGCAAGATGTAAAATCTATTTTATAATACCAAGGGAATTAAATCACGTTGGTTTATCTGCTGTCTGGATATATCTCTCTGAATTATTCTGTTTCATTTTAAATGGAAATTGTATATTTCTTTGTTTATAGAATTATTAAACAAGTTGGAAACAGATCCAACTTTTAAAATGTCTATAACAGGTATACTGATTTTTCCCCCAACAACTACTGCTTTCCCACCCCCCTTGACAAGTTCCTGTGCTCAGCATCCAACTTTAACAGCAAGCCTATACTAATACATGCAGACATGAGTCTTCAGCCATCCAAGCAAGTATATCATTGACACAATCTTATTCTTAGGGATTGCACAGTATTAAAATTTGTCACAATGGAACTTGCCTGATGTTCCCTGTTATCTTTCACAAATACCAGAAGTTATGTATTGAATACTTATGTCTTTTAAAAAGCAGAATTTCTGGGAAACTGAACTACAGTCAAAAATAAAATAGAAAGAGTAAGACAGCAGCTTTAGCCAGAAATCAAAGGGTGCAGAGTCTTGTTGATATTTCATATAAGCCTTTGTGTGTTCCTTAATCACAGAAAAACCAGCCACCACATAGTCATTGCAAGGATCACCAATAAGGACATCAGAAAAGGAAAGCGTGGAGAAGAAAAAATGTTAGTATACAGGTGACATGTTTTGAGTGTTTTCTGCTCCTCAGGAACTGGAATAGAAATTTTGGCCTGGATTTCTTCAGTTGCTCGATGGGGTAAACTTCCCTCAGGAACTTTCTCTTGCTTTTTAATATAGTCTTCATCCTGCACTAACAGAGGGCGTTCCTGTGTCTGCTTTCATGGTAGGAGATCAAGAAAGACAGAGAGATGAACAAAATGACTGATGAAAAATGCTCAAAATGATACTTGGGGATATGCAAGGACACAAATGATAGAAATTGTCAGAATGACAGCAAAATATGTTTTGTACCAGTTACACAACTAATTCCTCTGTTAACCTTACAAAGTGGAAACCAAATTCCACAGAGAAATTAGCTGCTTTCTAATTGTCTAAACAAATTCTGAACTGCTAATAGTTCTTTGTGCAGAAACTCATGCTAAATGAACTCTATCCATGGGTTAAAATATATATTTGTTAAGATATAGAATTATGTATGTAATAATAATAGTGCTGCTTTACAACAGAACTGATATCATACAAAATATTGGTTGTGATGTCTATGCTATACTAAAATTCAAAATTGTACTTTGTTAGATCTGATATTACAATTATAGCACAAAGTTAATTAGAAATAGAATAACAGAGTTGGAAGGGACCTTGGAGGTCTTCTAGTCCAATCCCCTGCTTAGGTAGGAAACTCTACATTACTTCAGACAAATGGTTATCCAACATCTTCTTAAAAACTTCCAGTGTTGCAGCATTCGCAACTTCTGGAGGCAAGTTGTTCCACTCATTAATTGTTCTACCTGTCAGGAAATTTCTCCTTAGTTCGAAGTTGCTTCACTCCTTGATTAGTTTCCAGCCATTGCTTCTTATCCTACTCTCAGGTGCTTTGGAGAATAGCTTGATTCCCTCTTCTTTATGGCAGCCCCTGAGATATTGGAACACTGGTATCATATCTCCGCTAGTCCTTCTTTTCATTAAACTAGACATACCCAATTCCTGCAACCGTTCTTCATATGTTTTAGCCTCCAGTCCGCTAATCATCTTTGTTGCTCTTCTCTGCACTCTTTCTAGAGTCTCCGCATCTTTTTTACATTGTGGCGACCAAAACTGAATGCAGTATTCCAAGTGTGGCCTTACCAAGGGATTATAAAGTGATATTAACACTTCACGTGATCTTGATTCTATCCCTCTGTTTATGCAGCCTAGAACTGTGTTGGCTCTTTTGGCAGCTGCTGCACACGGCTGGCTCATATTTAAATGGTTGTCCACTAGGACTAGATTAGCCATGAAATTTATATATATGAGGGGTCTGTGCTAGTGCAACAGGCTCTTTGGATGTCCCCAGATTTTACTGTATATATCTATATATCTATTTTGTGAGAGCCCTTCCACACCATAACACACGTGATCTATTGTTTAATGCTGAAATCTAAACTTCTCTCAGTTCTAAACACTTCTGCAGATCCTAATCATGATAAATTATCATTGAGCTTAAGGAGAGCAGAGGATGGTTGGTTGGCCCAAAAAACTGTGATATATCAACATCTCCACTGTGGCACTGTGTAGTTTGTTTATTTGAAAGTAAAGAGCAGCAAAGAGATCAGCCAGATGAAAAAGCAGTTGACTTGAGGACAACAGATTTTTTTCAACGTGGCCACAAAAAGGTCATGGTCTTTATCAAATGACTCTGATTACCCATAAGGCACGGCTGCCTAATTAGGTTATAACATAGTCTAGTAAGGGCTGTGACCCATTTAGCAAAACATTAAGGAGAATTTATGTAATTTGCCTTGACCCAAATAGTAACAGAATAAGCACGGATTCTTATTAAAGGAACCGGCAGAATGGGGATAGAAAGCCATAACCCTTCAAACATCAAGAGCGTGGAGAAAGCTCTCCAGAGGATGACTGGCTGTTGAAAAAGTATAGGAAAAGTACATTGTTGGTACTCCGAAAACCTGAGGGACCTTGAATTGGCCCTTACAACCATGTTAGAGGGAAAGAACAAGAAGCTACTTCTGGGGGTATTTAGATGAAAACTGAAATATATATATATATATCCATAAAGGAGAATATTTCTAGCTCAGGGTTGAAATGAGGGATCCTTGGTGCTCTCTGAGCTTGTTTTCTTGCAGACGTTTCATTACTCTAACTAGGTAACATCATCAGTGCTAGTAAGGAATGGGTTTACTCTCAGTTTATATTCTAATCCAGTGGTTTTCAACCTGTGGGTTGGGACCCCTTTGGCGGGGGTATCGAACAACCCTTTCACAGGGGTCACCTAAGACCATCGGAAAACACATATTTCCAATGGTCTTAGGAACTGAGACACCGCTCCT
>JANHFM010010387.1:6190-17056 GCA_032468115.1 Grayia smithii | reverse complement strand
CCTAGACTAGCTCAGCTGAGCACTGAGCAGGGCTTCCAGGAACAATAACAGAAGAGCCAGGGTTGCAGGAGCAGAGAAATGGGCCCCCTTCTCTCACCCCACTTAGGCGACCCCTGTGAAAGGGTCATTCGACCCCCAAAGAGGTCCCAACCCACAGATTGAGAACCACTGGTATAGAGTTTACTCTCAGATCTGACTTTGGCTTTCAGTACCAGTTCTGAGAACTCAGTTACAGGATTTTCATACAAAGAACTATGTTTGATACCTCAGCCCCAGACCGACTTTATTTCAGCATCTGAATTGGAAGGAACAGAAATATTTTCCATTGCTGCTATGGTTAACACACAAGCACACACACACACACACTTTATATAGTTTTAAAACTGAAATATTAAAGTAATAAAAAATAATGTAAAATAACAAATCAGAAAATAAATTTGTTAGGAGTAATGAAAATCTCAGTTTTAACTACAGTGCACTGTATGTTCAATACATTCATAATTAAAATAAATTTAATTTTAATAGGCTTGCTCCACCTTTTCACCTCTGCCTGTTTATAGAAATTCACTGAAGTAGTTTTCCATCACTGCTAAGCTCTAACTTAAGAGGAAGCTGCAGTCTAATAGCCATTTGCTGAATGTTGATACTATATATACCCAGCACACAGAGAGACAATATAGATCATTTTTATTAAAACTGTACAAATTTATAAGATCACAATCTCTATGCAGAACAATGCTTACATATCCTTGTTACAAATAATTACAAATATCATATAAAAATGTCCATTGGGACAACTGCAAAAGAAACATGCATAACCAACAAATAATTTATCTGTACAAAATATGCTCCCCTTGAATAATAGAACATGTTATGATAAGAGTGGAGGATAAAAATGTTGGAGGAGGAGGAGGAATTATGATTAGCACTGAAATACTCAAATATTGTGATCTCTTTTTCTGTGCCCATAAAGGGCACTGAAAAGTTCTGTTTTGGGGAAATCCTCAGCATTTTATAAGAAAGAGGAAATCCAAATATATGGAAGAATATTCTCAAGGTTAAAATAAATAGAAAGAAGTACTAACAAATAAAATGATGGGATAAAATATAATAAAATGAAGTCCAGCATGCCGTTTTGTTAAACCCTAAATCAATGTTTCTCAACCTTGGCTACTGGACTTCAATTCCCAGAATTCCCCAACCAGCTCTGCTGGGAGGTGAAGTCCACACATCTTCCAGTGGCCAAGGTTGAGAAACACTGCCCTAAATAAAATCAAAAGTCTAAAATAACAGGATCAACTTGGCCTGCAACAGAGTGCCCAGGAGATTGGGGAAGAATAGTTTCCTAAGGAGAGGCCAAAGTCAAGGAAAGCAAGGGAACATAGCCATGATCAGCAGAAAGAAAATTATGAAACAGACCCCCTAAAGCCTAGGAATTCTAACCTATTGCTTCAAGGAGCAAAAAAAATCTACAAAAACAAATATGTGTGTCAGTTTGCTTTGTGTGGGGATCTGAGGGGGGTGCAGCAGCTGGTGATGTCGCCATGATCTGACCAACCACTGCCTAACCAACACATACTTCATTCACAATGTATTTTGTTCTGTTCAAAGATTCAAACAGATAGAAGGAGCACCTACGGGATCATCCCTTTCACCCGTCATCGCAAACCTATACATGCAACACTTTGAAACCAACACTTTAGAGAAATCGGAACACAAACCCAAACTCTGGCTTAGATATGTTGATGACACTTTCGTAATTTGGCCACACAGAAAGAAAAAACTGGACAACTTCCTCACACATCTCAACAGCCTACACCCCAAAATACAATTTACTATGGAAATAGAAGCTAACAACCAACTCCCCTTTCTGGATATCCTAATCTGCAAAAAACCCAATGGCTCCCTAGGACACACCATCTACCAGAAAAAAACACACACCAACCTCTACTTAAATGCACAATCACATCACCACCCTGGACAGATCAACTCCGTAGCCAAGACTCTAATCTCCAGAACCAAACGCCTAGCTGACAAAGACCACCTGAAAACTGAATTACACACTCCGTATTAATCTCTAACGGATTCCAAAGAAATACAATTACCCACCTAATCCAAAGGGAGACACCCCCCAAGAACCGAGACACAGAACAGGACAACGGCATCGCCCTCCTTCTTTACATCAAAGGCACCACAGGTAAAATCAGCAAAATTCTCCACAAACACAATATCAAGACAGCCTTCTGCACTCACCAAAAAATAGCCAACACCTTAAGAAACTCCAAAGACAAGATCCAGCTAGGAAACCAAGGAGTCTATGAAATACCATGCAAAATCTGCCCAGCCACATACATTGGACAAACTAGGAGAATGGATGCACGCATCGCAGAAAACTAATAGAATAAATGCACGCATTTCAGAACACAAGAACGCAGTCAGAAAAGAAGAAAAAACTTCCTCCCTTTTCCAGGACCTTAAAGCAACAGGACATGAAATTGATTTTGAAGGAACCAAATTAATCTCCCAAACTGAACACTTCAACAAGAGAATAATTATGGAAGCCATCGAAATAGAGAACTAGCACAAATGTGCAAGAGGAACCTTTAGCTTTAAATTTTTCCATACTTTGGCTCATACTATACCCTAGGCCTCACTGATTCACATCAAATAGTAGGTCTTTATTTGGTTTTCACAATATCAATAATTCTTTTGCTGTTCAGCATCTTCAGTTAGATGAGAGACAGAAATAATAATGCATCACAATTTCAATGTCATTCTATTATTATGAGCCTATTTTTTTCTCATGGGCTAGAGGGGATATATCATTTTGGCATCATAATTGCCAAAGTGCATAATCTTAAGTATTCCATACCAATTAATGTGCTATGAGCCTTTAGAAATGGAATAAGTATATCCAACGATAGTATATTGGGAAAAGCAATATGACTTGTATGAGTGGGTCCTGGGAAGGTGAAGCTGGGCTAAGTTTATCCACAAGAGAGGTTTTGCTATGAGCGGATCAGGAATTAGCAAGATATCTTTTATTTTATTGTAAGCCGCTCTGAGTCCTTCGGGAGAAGGGCGGCATAGAAATTTAAATAATAATAATAATAATAATAATAATAATAACAACAACAACAACAACAACAACAACAACTTCCAAAAATGGAGATTCTGAAGCCATGCAACCAGAAGTGATGTAATGCAACCATGTTTTTACTTTTGATGTCTTCACTGCTGAGGTCTTCATTGGACAAGATCATCTTATTACAAGTCCATTATTCTACTTTCTACCTCTTTATATCAAAACTCCACATTCTCTACACAGTCACCATAATAACGGGAGATGAATAAATAAAAATAAACTCTACCAGGTGTAGACAGTCATACAGTTACATAAATTCATCCATCCATCCCTTTTTGGCACCTGGCAAAGCCATTGAACCCTATATTTTTATTTTATTAATTCAGAGATTTGTCAGAAACACATGATTAATCCACCATAGATATTTTACGTAACAATTGTAACACACTTTTGTGTTACTACTCTTTTGCATTTTAGTATTTAATGACTATGGGCCTCACAGTTTAAGGATTGATATAAAATATACTAAAGTTAGGCCATGTGTAACTGACAGATTGGATGCCAAATTGTGAATTTAATAGAGTTTTTATCTGTTATTTATTATTTTATTCTAGAATTTTTAACTAGATATTCCTTGAGTGTTTTTTATTATTATTATTATTTGTTCTGGTCTCTGGTCTTTGACTGTAATACATTTGATTTGATTTGATATCAGAACCTCACATTAAAGTCAGAGATTTCACAGCATTGTGAATCAGAACAGGATACACTCTGACCAACTTCAAATGTTAAAAAGAAACTCAAGTTGCTCTGATTCATGTTAGGGATGGGGTTTTCTCTGATTTGGAAGAGTCCGTGCTAAGAAACTTTCAGTACTGTAATGTAGTCTGAGGAAACTGTAAAATTACTCCATTGTGATTATCTCAGTGCATTTTTTTAAGCACATAAGATGATACTTAAAGAGTTACAGTATTTTCTTTATAAAGAGTGAAATATCACGTGTGGCTTGTTTATTTCTCTCATTTAATGGCTAAGAATGGCAGATGGTCAATGACAAGGCTTTGAGAAAGAGTCTTCCTTCATTTTTAAAAGCATACTGTTAATTTGATCGGAGGACATAAATTGCCCATTCTTCTTGCTATGAAACCAAATATTATGACGGAATGAACACAATTTCTGACATAAGAGTTTGCATCATTACCTTGCATTTCTTCATAGCTATAGTATATTAGTCAAGCAGAAGGCCTGAGAAGATAAATCACTGACAGCATAACTGGGAAATGTGATTTATATTCCACTTTCATGTATTTGTTTAGTAGAGAAGTGTGAGATTAAACAAAATGTTAAATTGGCTGTTGATTCAACAGAGTAAGAAAAGAAACGAACACTTGTACATAAATCGTGTTTCATAAACCAAAAGTTTGACATTAAATTATCCCTTTTCCCCCAGACAATCATAGGAAGCAAGCAATTTATCTTGATAATATTCTACAAGGAATTGTGCTAAATTATGAAGCAAAATTATAATTCACTCATCATTATTATCATCAACATCATCCCTCTGTTTTAAGATAAAAGTGGATCATTCCAATTATTGCTCATGCTTTAAAAATCCAGGGTAATGGCAGAAAAATAAAATAAAATAATAAAATAAATAAAATAAAATAAAACAGAGAAACACTTAATTTAACTCTAAATCTAGGCAAACATCGAAATAAAGTTCCCATGCACCAACATGGTAAAATACAGAGCAAAGCTGCTGTTTCTTCAGTACTTGATAAATTCTATATTATGAACCAATTTCAATTACATTTAATTAGAACAGATATACCATATTTTTGGAGTATAAGATACACCTTAGTTTTTGGGGAGGAAAATAAGGAAGAAAAAATCTGTCTACCAGGTATTCATCTGGCTAGCGTCCTTAGTCTGGTCAGCTTCAGCACATACGTTTGCTGGTTTTGAGTGTGTGCACACTCACTACGCTCCCAGGTGCCTGGTTGGGGATAAAAAACAGCTTCTAAAGCACAGCTGATCGTTGCAGAGAGAAGATGAAGCGCAGAAGATTGCCTCACTCACTAGCACCTCCTTAGGACTGAAAAAAAGCTTTTAAAGCACAGCTGATCATCGGAGGGAGCAGCAATGAAAAAAGCAGGCAAACTGCATGGAAGATCGCTTCCCTCACTAGCACCTCGTTAGGACTGAAAAAAGCTTCAAAAAAGCTACATTTGGAATATAAGTCGCACCCAAATTTTCAGCCTCTTTTTTTTTTTTTGGGGGGGGGAGTGTGTCTTATACTCTGAAAAATACAGTAATTAGTGATGCCATCCTCCACAAGCTCCAAACAAATTCAGTTCCAGCAAGAGGACAAGGATGAATGGGGCACCTTGGTCTGAGCACATCCAGTGAAGCTTCTGGCCATAACCCTGGTGTGACTGTAACTCTTCAGGGTGATCTCCTTACACTGAATTTTAGCTATTCATCATTTATCCAAAACTATCAAATATTAACATGATATTTAGAAAAGTTTAGAGGTGGGGAAATCATCACAATTGTCCACAGAGTTATTTTCTAGCTCCACACCATTGAAGCTTGATTTACATGGTGGCAATGGGCAGCCATTATTTCAAATTTTTCAGTGTCAGTCTCGGGTATTACGGCTTTCCATCACTCAGCATAGAAGATGCAGAAAAACAGATGTCAGTGTTAGTGGGCCATATCAAGGGATTGAAGCTCTGTCAAATACACATGGTGACATTATCCTTGATGTAGAAGTTCATCAGGAGCTCATAGTTTTGAGTTTCATCTCATGTTTAGAAGGGGAAATCCTATAAATATAAGCTTTTAATGTTTGTAAGCCAGCTAGAGTTGCCTCTAGATGAGATGGGTGGCAAACAAACAAGCAAATAAATGAAATATGGCTAGTCTAAAATGCCCTACAAGAAAGAAAAGAAGAATTGATGTATAACCATTTAGAATTCAAAACAAAACAAAACAAAGAGGAAGGACTAGTCTATTCTCATCAAAAGCAAGTTATGTAGGAATATAAGAAAGGAAATAATAAAATGGAAATTAGCATAATAGCAAACACAAAGCCCATGCCTTGTATAGCAAGTTAGCAAATTATTCTGGTAACAATGGTTTATATTCCAAACACGTCTAACAAACCAGCAGAATATGTTTCCATTTCCAAGTTATGTATTTTCAAAATAAAAAAAAAAATCGTATAAATGCAATTTGCCATGTCAATTTCTATTCTATTGTGAATTCTTCCAAACTTTTATTTGAGATTTGTGCTAAATGGGTATCAGTATAAAGCACTGATTTCAATGATATTGTTTTTGTTGGCAAATATTTCAAACAATATACCTGAAGTAAACAAGAAACTGCTTTTACTATAAGTGTAAGTGAAATTGTTCGAATATTTCTTTCTTTTTCTTTTTTTCCTATTCAGCAAGGGGAGAAGTTGGCTGCTTTTGGAGACATGCAAGCACAACAGGGTTCTCGAGGGAATTTGATCTCTTTGACCTTTTAGACATTTATTTCAGACAGAAAAAAAAAACACACTACATTAAGAATCTAGGAAGAGCAACAGAGAACTGTTTTAAAATAAAAGAAAATAGGATTCAATAAAAGAAAAGAACAGAACTAATTGGCTTGAAAAACTCGACTTTCATTTAAGATGTCTAGCGATTAAAATATTTATGTAGTAATTTTTCCAGCCCTCTTGGCAGTAAAGTTAAAAAATAATCACAAGAACTAGTAATAATAACAAATTATTATCCTATGTATTATAGCCACCCACTCACATAGACTCTGGACAGCTTACAAAATCAAGTTCAAATGGAAGTAAAAACACAAACACAAAAACGTACACCAAAGGTGAACCAAAACAAAACAATCATAAATAGTGTTCAAATGTTCTTTGCTATAAAACATTCTGTAAAAAATACAGATTTTATTGTGAATATCCTTAATATGGTGCCATAAGAAATTCATGCAACTGTTTAGCAATGCCTTTCATAAATTGGAATAGTACGAATGTTGTTCTATAATACATTAGTATAATAATCAAAATCATAATACTGTTTTACAATACAGTAAACTCTGATTGCAGGAAATTATGTAAACTGGGATTATATGCATATACTGCCCTGGTAGTGCAATGGTTAAAATGCAATACTGCAGCCTAACTCTGCCCACAGCCTGGAGTTCGATCTCAATTGGCTCAAAACTGATGCAGCCTTTCATCCTTCCAAGGTTGGTAAAATGAGGATCCAGAATGTTGGGGGCTGTATGCAAATAATGTTCATACTGTAAACTGCCCAGAGAGTGCTCTAAAACATTATGGAGCAGTATACAAGTCTAAGTACTATTGCTATACATAGACTGTTTTTTTTAGCCTTTAGTAGCATCCAGAGTATGCTACTGAAATCTGGCAGCAAAATAATGAAATTCATTAGTATAACTGTCTTCAGGGGACTTTCCTTTCCTTTCCTTTCCTTTCCTTTCCTTTCCTTTCCTTTCCTTTCCTTTCCTTTCCCCTCCTCTCCTCTCCTCTCCATAAATGGTTATCAGCAGATGGCCACACAAGATAAGAGTGAGGAAAATAGTTATTTCTTCTTTAGTCATTAAAACAACAAACATACAGCTTCCCTTACTTTAAATCAATTAATTTATCCTCCTCAAGCAAAAACTTTTAAAATCTGCAGCAATTTGGCATTCGTATGTTGTATTCCTCCTAGCCAAGCCTCAAATTAAGGTCTATTTCTCAAAAATAGAGTGGGTCATAGTCACATTTTTGAAAACATAATAACCAATGTTTTTAAGTGGAAGTTGGAAACTTTAGAAATAACTGTTTCCCCAGTTATTGCAAACTAAGGTTCCAATCAATACTCTGCAGGATATCGGTAGCCATGAGGGTTGCTACAAACTTCAGGTATTTGCCTGAATGTGTAAAGGCTTGAAAACAAAAAGGGGAGTGGAAGCAGTTTTACTCTGCACTTTCTCCAGCTTTCATATATTCAGCTGGGAGAGCTAAAGAGGAAATAGCATC
The DNA here is from genome assembly GCA_032468115.1 of Grayia smithii. Lineage (NCBI taxonomy): Eukaryota > Metazoa > Chordata > Lepidosauria > Squamata > Grayiidae > Grayia > Grayia smithii. Next base: position 8,915 of record JANHFM010010387.1, on the reverse strand, counting down.
CGTTCCCTTGAATACAAACTTGTTCTAAATGAGAATTGGGTCTCTCATAAAACAGAGTCCTAAATTATGTGGAGAGATGTTCTCACATGGGAGTACTTCCTTTCAGACGTCTCAGGTGAGCAAATGGAAAGTACAAAATTGGCAGCATTTGTTCTCTAGTTCCTTTGAAGCTTTCACATATTCAAACAACTGAAACGAGTAAGAAGGATTCTGGGCAACCAGTTCCAGTCACTGCTGCATGGGGAACTGAAGTGTTAATCCCACTTTATCTTCAACTTCTGTATTGTACTACAGTCATCTAAAGATGATATTAGGATGGAACTGAGCACAGGGGGTATTTTTTCCCCAGACGTGACATGAAGATATGAGAAATAAAATATATAAAAATATAGTGGTGCTGCTATATTGAACTTGATGCTATATGTTATGATTGTTTTTCATCAGCTGGAAGAGAAATACAATTGGTGCGAGAGACAGGTCTCCTAAAACCCTGGAATCATAGGCATTATCAACACGTTTGTAGTTGTTGGGATAGCTACATAACAAAGTATATCTTTTCTCTATTAATTTATAGGGTACCTCTTTTTTCTTCCCCTGGATATTCCCTTGCTATTATTGTAAATTATGTAGTGGTGGTGGTGATGATGGTGATGATGATGATGATGATGATCATAGGAACACAATGGGGCTCACATAGTTAGGCACTGGGATGGAGGTTAGCAAGCCTGCATTCGAGACCCAAGTGCTGCATTGGGAAGGGTTGAGCTCCTGTACTTTGCGCCAGCTCTGACCAGGGATCTGAAAAGAACCTCAGTTGGGATGTTCCCCAGGCAATGGTGATGTCAGTGGCTAATCCTTTCAACCCAGAAGCACCTCAATGTGTCTGATAAGAATTCTATGCCATGGAATGATTATAGATTAATCCATGGACAGATAATGAGTTTTATGGACAAGATTAGTTATGGTTGTTAGATTTATGATTGACTTAGAGTTAAATGCTTTCTTTATATGTACTATGTTCCGGGAAGTCCAGGGTAGGGGTGGGGTTTTATTGTAAAACTTTATAATATTGTAAAATATTGTAAAACTTTTTTCAATAAAAAAAAAAAAAAGAAACAAGAGAACAAATAAATAAGTGTACTATAGTTTGGCGTACAGTATCTGGGAAAATAATCTTTGGACATTGTAAGTAACAAACAGAATATGGAAGTTTGTCCACAGCACAGGACATGCCATAGCACAGTGATGGCTAACCTTTTCTGAACCAAATGCCCAAAGCACATGCGGTGCGTGAATCCCCAAAATGCAAAGTGAGTGTTGCCTCCGTACATGCGTCCCACCTCCCCATGCATGCACATGTGCCCAATGCCCAAGGAACTGCCCCTGGGCATGCGCAACAGAAACCTGAATACCAGCTGGCTGGCAGGAGGCACGTGTGCATGCATGGCAGAGCTGAACTGGGGCAATGGCTCGTGTGCCATCAGCGAGGCCACTGCGTGCCACTTCTGGCACACGCACCATAGGTTCGCCATCACGGCCAAAGTACATTTAAGTTTCAGATAGAGAAAATTTAGCTGAATTATAAGAAAAATTATAACAGTGGTACAAATGACTCAAAGAGCTGGTGGACTCCATCTTGCTGCACTGGTTACCGGTGGTCCTTCGGATCCGCTTCAAGGTGCTGGTACTTACCTATAAAGCCCTACATGGCATCAGCCTGGGGTACTTGCGGGACCACCTTCTGCCTTCATCCCACCGCCCCGTGCGCTCTCACAGGGCTGCCCTCCTCAGGGTGCCATCGACCAGACAATGTCGGTCAGTGGCACCCAGGGCGAGGGCATTCTCTGTGGGTGCACCGACCCTCTGGAATGGGTTACCCACTGACCTCCGGACCGCCCCGGACCTCCGCTCCTTCCGCTGCGACCTGAAGACGTGGCTGTTCCAACAGATTGGCTGACGTGATCGGGTTTTTCATCCTACCTACTTTTAAAATTTAATCTTTTAAATTGTTGTAATATGAATTTTGAATTATTGTTGATTGTACATTGCTTTTAATTTTTGTGAGCCGCCCCGAGTCCTTCGGGAGAAGGGCGGCATATAAATTAAATAAATCTGAAGAAGCACCTCTCCCTCATTATATGTCCCACCAGAAATGGCAGAGAAGACATGCTGCAATTTGCAGCACATCCAATCTGTTAGGGAATTACACCTGAGGGGTACCAGGAAATGGGCCTTCTCTGCTTTAGCACCTGCATTATAGAATCTTCTCCCCACCCCAGAAGCCAGGTTAATTTCAACATTCCACAAAATCTTCCAAGACTTGGTTCTGCTATAAGGCCAGGAATCCCAGGAGAGCAGAGATCCTGCAGCAGCTCTCTTACTAATATCCTCTCTGCTTGTATGTTTTTTAGTTTTTAATGACAGGTTTTTATATTTATTGGCTTTTCTTTTTAATTCACTATTGTACCTCCCAGAGTTATGTTTTTGTAGATGGGCAGCTATATACAAATATAAATGACTAGTGCGACAGATAGTCCTCAACTTACAACTAGGTACTTAGTGACCAATGGATCTCCCAAGGGTAAACTTACAACCTCGCTCTAGTTACAATGACCAACTGCTTCCCCATGGTCATGTGACCGCATTTCACGTGTTTAAAAAACAGTCCTCACGTGAGAACTTTGGGTTGATTTGTTAAATGATTGTTTTCTTGGTTGTCCACAGT
>JANHFM010010386.1:6439-19400 GCA_032468115.1 Grayia smithii | reverse complement strand
TCTTGTGGTTGGGGGTCACCACAACATGAGGAATTGTATTAAAGGGTCGCGGCATTAGGAAGGTTGAGAACCACTGACTTAAACAGAATACAATACAATTTAGATTGTCCCATATGTATTTATTAAACAAAACTTTTTATCACATTAAAAAGTAAAGTTTGGGAACAAAATTTGGGCTGATTGTCAGGTTCTACCAAAGGTTTGGTGGAGTGGCTTCATTACTAAGTGAGAATCAAACAAAACATATTATTAGTTAGCACAATATATAAATCCAACCCATAAATGAGGGCATTGAAGTTCACTGTTAATTTCCCTTTCATGCCATCTGTTTCAACTTGTCTTTTGTAAGCTGAATCATGAAACTTGGAAATGGATGAGTAATGGTGGGTGCAGACTGCTTCTTAGAAATATTGAAAAAACCTCAATTTTGTGCATTTCTATGCAGCCCATCCCTTCCCTATGTCAGTTCAACAGTATTTAGTCAGTTTATAAGTAAGCAAAGGTCAGAAGGAAGAAAAAGACCAGTGTCAAATTGTTAAGTCAAAGTAAGATATCTTTTATTTACATTATAGAGGAATGATTTTCTTCTCCCCTCCCCCCAAACTACAAAGAGTCTCTCCTACAGCATTAGATTAAAATGACTCAAAATATATTTGTAAAGAAAACTTGCAAGGTCAGCTTTATGGATTAAAGCAAAATATTGTCTATTCATTAATGACACCCGGAATATTTTAACTTCCTTGTAAATTGCCTTGCAAGCAGAAACAGATAAGGAAGCTTCTGTTGCTTTCCGGGTCCTGTTGTAACTTGTTTATATACCATCACATTTGCAGCATGCAACCACGCATTCAAAATATACGGTATTTCTCTTAAACCATAAAGACGAAAGAAATTTGCTTGGCAAATATTATCCATATCTTTAAAGTGTGTAAAACGGCATACTTTGGATTTTCCATGTTGGATAAATCTTCTGCAAACTTTGGATATTATGGCTTTAATCTTCAAGCAACCTAGACTGAAGCAGCTGATTGGGATTACTCCAAAATCACAGTTGAATTAATTATAGGCACTGCATTTTGTTTGCATTTAGACGCATGGAGGCATTTGTTCTGATCGCTGTTTGCTCTCTAAACATGTGGCATTATAAACACCGTCAGTTTTCAGTGCCACCCTTCGATGAATTCCCGATTTAGCAACGATTAATAAGTAAACAATAGCTCAATGCTAGGCTGATCTAACTCTGTAGACAGCAGCCTGGCTGGCTTTTGCAGGATCGCAACGATTAACGAACGATTCAAAGGGAACACACACCATGTGTTTCTCCTACAGGCACAGTCCAGTTTTGACTTTCTTCGCTACCTTTTGGAAAGAGGGCTGGGATTGAAAAATAAGCCTGCTCCAGCTTGAACGTTATAGTCCCCAAACTTCTCTTAGCCTGTCCAAAAAAGCCTCCCTCTCCCCTCCCTCCCCTTTCTTTCTTTCTTTCTTTCTTTCTTTCTTTCTTTCTTTCTTTCTTTCCTTCTTTCTTTCTTTCTTCCTTTCTTTCCTTCCTTCCTTTCTCTCTCTCTCTCTTTTTCAGAAGTGAGAGGCTTTTTCACTTGGCAGGAGGAGAAGGTGAATGAGAAAGGTACAAAGAGAAAGGCGAAGGGAGAAATGGGAGGCGGACGCTGGGAAAAAGGGCAGGACAGGGAGGCACTGAAGAGGCGGAGCTTCCAAGCCGAGAGGAAACGCTCGGCACCCCCTGCAGCAGCTTCGAATAGAGAATGAAGCCCGAACGGAGACGCCGGGGAGAAGGCGGTGGCAGCAAGCTGAGGGGAGGAACCCGGAGCGGACAGGTTAGTTGAAGTAGCGCCAAACGCGGGGCGAGGAGCAAAAAAAAAAAAAAAAAAAAGGCGGCACCGCAGCCACCGAAGACTTGGCTCCAGATGCGAGGGGCGAAAAGAAGCGGGGCACGTGGAGTGGCCAAGCCGTGGGTAAGGGAGTAGCCGGAAAGAGTGAACAATCAGGTTTCTCTCCCTAAGTGGCCAAGCTTAGCCCGGACGGCGCGTGTTCTTTGCCTTGATACACGGTCTTCTGGATGTGCGGACCGTCGACTTCGCTGGTGTTTCGGAGAGCAGCCCGTGGCTCGCAATCCGCCGGACTCCAGCAGATGTAATCTCGGCAGTTGACTGCCTCTCGTTAGCTCTTGTGGCATTTCGCGGCTGGTCCCAGGCTCCACCTCCGCCCCTGCTTTTGCCAATAATCCGTTCTTGCAGAGGGCGCCCTGTTAAAACCCTTCTCTCCAGTTTGAGAAAATGGGAGGCGGCTCTCTTGAGTAAGAGGTTGAAACAATAGCGGGCTGGTCTTTCCTCGTTATGCTGATGCTCTTGGGGGGAGAGAGAGGGCGGGCCGTCGCTCTGATGAGCTCCATTTCTCCAGTTCCGTCGACAGTCCCCTTCAAATTCTCTGCATTCACAGCCCATAGAGGGAAAATTCGGAGTAACAATTCAGTTTATTCTCTTCCTCTGCTGTATAAGTTTTCATGTCTTTCCCCCTTCCCCCTTCCTTTCTTAGGAAGAAGCAGATGTCAACTCTTGGCACCTGAGAAAGGAACCCAGACTGAAGACCACCAGCAGCTGAAGTGGCATCGTTTGGTTGTTTATTTGCCCCTTAAGAGTGAAGCCAACATAGGGGGAAAATACCGTTCAAGCTTTAGTTATCAGACCTTGGTGTGCCTCCTCTGAAGGAAAATTGACAGACTTCAATTCCTATATGCAATGATTGATCCTTTGGGTACTTTCAAAAATGTCAAAAGAACTTGCTTAATTGTTTAGATTTTATCATGCTCCACCAAACACCTATTTTCTGAGTCCAGAGGTTATTTGTAAGATGGAATAGATGAACCGATTTTGGCCACCTTTCTTGTTTCCAGGAGGACAGATCAAGAAAAGGAGGTGCATGCCAAAGGTGCTGTAGAGGGAAAATAAAAAGTAGGTGCTGCAAAACGTAATGTGTCAGGATTTAGAAGAAAGGCAAAGGAGTCTTTTTGGAACAAAGATTTAGCCTCTGAAGACAGTTCTACATCTTCCATGGAGCCTGGACTTCACTGATTCCCCCCCCCCCCCCTTCAGTCCTTTTTCCTGTCTTTCCACTGTATCAGAATATTTGTCTTTGGAGATATAAACCAGTTGGTATTTTTGACAGCGGAAGATAAAAGAATAAGAAGGAGTGCAAGTGAGAAACAGTGATGCCTTTTTATCTTCTCTTTACTACAAAGATGAGGTACCTTCTGCTGGAGCTGACATCTCTCATGCTTCTGGGTAAGAAACTGCTTATCTCTGTCAAAAATCTGGCAGGTTTTAACTCATCATTTGCTTTTATTTTCCCCCAGATGTGTTTTCTTATATGATTGAACAGTTCTATTATTGAGGTGATGCTGGAATCACAGGAAGAAAAGGAATTTATTTAACACAATGGATTTAATGAGATTATAGCTAGTACAATGTTCTGTAACACTTTCTGAGCAAGCATATGAAGTTTGGTGAGGTTATTGAAAGCAGTGTCTTGGCCTTTTCTGCTGTACCTCAAACAGATTTCTGTCTGGCTTTTGAACCTGGGTGTTTTATATCAGGATCAGCTGTGAATTCAGCTAGCAGTGCATTTAGGAAGTAAGAAGTACCACCTGATGTTTGAAAACAATTATAGAAACAGTAAAGGAACACAAGACTTGAGAATGTGGAAGCTAGATTTTTTTGCTCATGCTAATGTGGCTTGTCACTATATTTTTTGCAATGAGATCAACTAAGTATCTTGTAATATAGTAAAACCAATATTAGCTATGACATAAAGATTGCTGGATAAGATGCTAGATGCATGAAATGTACAATAGAAATGTATGTTATGATATATATATTTTACCTTTAAAGTGCTAAAAATCTTATCAAAGGAAAGTTCTGCTAATTTTTGTAATGTTTACTTCCAAGTAAAAATGTGTAGCATTGTAGCCTTTCTTTCTAAAGAAAAAATAACAAGCTATGCTTTACTTTTTGCACAAAGGTAGAGATCTGGCTAAATTAAAACTAGGAGAATGTTATCTGAATACTCAATACACCAGTCTCTGCCTGCCATCAAGTGATTTGTAACTGGCCTGTGTTTTAAACAATTGCAGATATGTCTTAAAAACAGACAAAGTGAAAGTAGTCATGTAGTTCTATAAAGTATCAGAATTTGTATGGTTAAGAGATAGGCTTGTCCTTGCATTTACTTCATGGAGGTAGTATATAAGTGGTGAAAAAAAATCACATTCACATTTTCCAAAGTTTTTTTTTTAGTTTATTGTCATTGCACCTCGTACAACAAAATTAAATGCCATCCTCAGTGTATATTATAACTATAAAAATAAAATACAAACACACATCCTTCACATTCTATACAATTGAATTGAAAACCCGATACTGCATTAATATTGCACTATACAGTACAATTCAATATAGTTCATGTATATAGTGTGCCAATTAGATGCATGTGGCCTGTTGAATAAAATTGGATAAAGCAAAATGACAATAAAAAAGATTGATTTTGATTCTGGATATGGCAAATAATAAAGCCCCACCAATAAAGCATTGAAAAATGCCTTCTGAATAAATGTAGTAACTACTGTGCAGTTGGTGAACTTGTTTTAAGAAACTGTTTATCAGTAGTGATTTGTTTTCCAAACTGTTCAACCCAATTTATTACATAGTTGTACATAGTTGAGTATAAGTGACTACAGATAATGGTAGATAACAAATTATGACACATGCACAGTATCATCACAATGCAAATCTTACCTTCATAGACATGACAGGGTTACAGGGTTTGCATCATGATGTCGCAATGTACCTCTCATCATATGTCCCTCCTTGTCTACTACTATCGATGCCTATGTGGGCTGGTAAACTTGTGTGAATATGTCTGTTGAGACTCATTCATCTAGGTCATGGTTGTCCCAAAGTCACTTTTTAAAAAGGCAACTGGACTTTCTTGGTTTTTTTCCTTGAAAATGTTTTGCTTCTCATCCAAGAAGCCTATTCAGTTCTGACTGAATGGTAGGGAATGGAAGATTTTAAATTTTGTGGAAATAATTGCATTTTTATTGCTATATTTCTTTAAAAATGAATAATATTGCGGCAAATGTTCTGCTTGAGCTGCAATCTTTAGGCATATTTATATTAAAAAGTAAAACAAAAATAAATCTTCCATTCCAGTGCTAAAATATTTGTCTTAGAATGGTGCCTAAAGTTGTAGCCTGCAGACAAGCCTATTATATTCTGAGAACTGACATGAATAAATCAGAATTTATTTTGTTTATTAAACAAAAACAATAAGTTTGAACAATAAATCTTTCTGGTTTAAGAACAGTATTATTTTAACCAAAGCAGTTTAATATCACATTCTTATTCTGTCCCTAATGCTGGTGTTACAGCAAAACAGTAGAGGGCTCTGTATTACTATAAGACCTAGCTTTTCAAGTGATCAGAAAATTCAGGGGTCTGGCAATGGCTTTAAAACAAAGACAAATATAAATTAGTTTCAACTTCAAGGCTAAACGTCAATCTTTTAAGTGTCTTTCTCTGAGTACTGTAATTCAGTTTAAATTAACTGTCCCTCTTGAATAGCAAATTGCATGGCTACATCAAAGCATGTCTGTGAAAATCTCAGTTCTTCAACTCACTTGATCAAAAAAAAGTGATGGTGATCTATATAGGATAGATATGGAAGATTATCTCTGTGAAGGATATCTAATTCTTCAGACATCTTTAGTTGGCATGTTAAACTGATATAATTTATAAAAGGATTTCATGTGGTCTGAAGGCCTTGCTATATTTGTCTCCCCAGAAAACTTCAGAGTTGGAATGAATTTGCTTTGCTTCCTTACAGAGAGAAGATGGCATAATACAAAATCAAAACTTCAACTTGTTTTGTTGCTTGAATTTTCTAATGATTCAGAAAGATGACCTTGTCTAGAGTGTTAATTATTTCCCATTGAATTTAGTAAAATGCCCATAAAAACTATTATATTAATATTTGCTTATGATTTCATAAGCCTTTCTGAATTGGAAGTAAAATTGTGAATTCTGAAAGCAATGAAAGATGATGGTGTAATTATGAGGAAATTGCAGCTCTTCCCTACTGCTCCCCATAGTGCAGTGGATTGAAAAGTCTCATCTGGCATGTGGGTGTTGTACAGAGGATACTGCTGATTTTCTTTTGCTTGCACAGCAGTGCTTCAATTCTAAGGCTTTAAGAAAGTGGCACTTCATCATACTGAGTATATAATGGGAGAAATGGGGTATAATATTGTAAATAACCCTTGCACAGTAATGAGACTGTAAATGTCTCTGTCAGGCACCGCTAGGCCCATACGTGTTTCTAAGATTGACTTCTTCCCATAACACCAAATCTGATACTAATCCATGTAGAGGAATACATAGAAAATAAAGTACAATAAACTTAAAAGTTACAGAATTCATTTTCTCCTTGTTGTATTATGAGTAGTTTTTGTATTTCCTTAGGCTCCCACCAGTGGCTAACACTATATTTGTAAAATATAGTGTAAACTGAAGGGATTCTCTGAATTTATATGCATGATCTTTCTATCTGTTTCTATATTATGCTCACAGAACAACGCCAATAGCTGCTTCCATGACCCTTAATAAATAGTGCCAATTTATAGCAGCTGGAATATGGAGAGTTTGACTAGAAACTTACTTATATTGGTCAGATCATAGTCTCCTCACAATTGGAAACTATTTGCAAAAATGCAGAATAATAAATCTTATATAATAAATCTTACATTACTTCAGGTTTTGGCGAACAGGTATGGGAGGAGAACTCCAAAAAAAAAATTCCCCCCAAAAAGATAGTAGAACTCTTAGCCAGAGTTTCTATATATACTCAGAAATATCCAATATCCATATACACAACAATTTCTATTTCTTGGAAACTTATATTAAGTTTTCATTATTTTTAGGGTACATATTTTTGCCTTTTACAACTTGAAACTGCATCACTAATTTGTTGCAAATGCCCAACAATGTCATTGAGGAGACTTTGAAACTACTGTAAAAAAGAGCTTCAAAGATAACAAGTGTTCTTGATGTTTCAGCATGCCTACCACAGTTGAAACTATCTACCATTTACTGTTACTTGATTCTCTGTTAAATATAAGAACAGCTTGCACTGGCAATTTCAGATTTTGTATCTGAATTCCTGCTGTTTTCTGTGATAACATGTAGGTTGAATAAAGTCTTGAGAAAAAGCGTATTGTACTAATGTGCAGAAAAGTAATGATTTGAATTTAATTTATAAAATAGAAATGCTATTGGGTCTGAAAAGATGATGATAAGAGATAAGAATGTTTTAGGACAGAGGTTTCAAAAGATGCATTCTGTTCACTGCCACTGCCTATTTCTATAAATTATATAAAAAACAATTTCCTGAATAAGAAAGTTGCTAAAAGTAAGCTAATGCATTCTGACATAACCTCTGTGGAACAATGCAACTCGGAGTGTTACCAAAAATTGAGGCTGCAAACCATTTTCCTATTTCTTGTGTAAGATTTGTACATTTTCTGGAAAAAGAATAAATTTCCCAGACACGACTGCTGTGTCATGATTGATCTGCTTCTTGTCACCAAAACTATATATGGCCCCAGGATATTACCTAGCCTGAATTGCAACAGTATGACTGGTTTTCTTCTCTAAATTGCTAAAAGCACTTTGTAATAATCTGGGTGTGTGTTTTGACTCTTATCTTTGCACTGGTATCTTGATCCCTTTGTGCCGCTAAGCCCTTGCTCTTTCTAAGTAAGTGTAAAAGTTTATCAGATAATGAGAAGGAAGAATAGCTGTTTCTTAAGGCAAGACTCAGATTGAAGTTCCTCTGAAAAGTAATGGAAGTTTAGAGAGTATTTCTTTTGTCATGATATTGCTGAATACATCTGTCCTTTCTTTTGGCCTTTTTCTGTCAAAATATTCTGCTCTTAAGATTGCAAGCCCAGTAGATGTAATTGAAAAGATTCTCAAAATGTTTGCCTGAAAAGTATTCAAGTACTATTGCAAAATTAATTAACATTAAAATATGCAAATCAGAGCTCTAAAAGAAATTAGGCATCTCATTCCTCTACTCGTTCTGCTTTTATGTACATATGAAGAGACACAATACAAAATTTAGTTAAGCCATAGATTTACATGTGCTTGTTTCTTGCATTCTGTTTCTGCAGCTTTAGATGTGGACAGGGATGCACGTAAAACATTTATACAGAAGCTTAATTAGTTTCACAATAGGATTACAGGGTAGTACTGGGTGAAGGATGCTATAATCTACAGCAGATCTGTAACCTGTTGAATTTTGGTGCTCATCAGCTCTATCCAGCATTAACAGTCTTGAATAATGGTGAAAGCTGCAGTCCAACAAAATTGGAGGGCTGTATTTAAAGGAAGCCATTCTGATCTAAATAGTAATGCAGATGCTGGAGATTCTATACTCAGAATTTAAGGTAAAACATAACATGAGAAATAGAAAAACTAGCTAGCAAAGTATGAGAAAAGAGGAAGCCAAGTGTGGTGGACCATCAGTCTCAGTTGAAAAAGACTTGAGAGCCACTTTGATCACATACAAGCTTTTGAGTTTAATAATAAGATGTCACTGTACTTGTTTCTATGAGCAGGGGGAGTCACAAGAAGTTAAATGTGTGTAGTATGTATGAGATCAATCATGTATTTATATGAATATAATCCAATTCGTTTGGATTGAAATAATGATATGGGGCTATGATAATAAGATATAAGATAATAAAATGTAATTTACTCTTTTGTAGATTCTTTCTCTGAACAATGAAGGGCTGGAATATTGTTTCAGTATATACAGTTCATAATATCTGTTAAGTCCTAAAACTTTTTCACTCTTCCTTACATCCTACAAAAATTAGTATTAAATATTGCAAATATATTACTAATATTTTGTGAGAAGAGAAGACTGTCAGCTGCACTGACCCTTAGGAAAACATCTGGCCTGAAACAAATTGGGCACACTGGGGGTGGGGGGGCAATGAGATTTGAAAAGAAGTTTCATGGTTCTACAAATTAATCCCTTAAATTATTTCTTAATTAGTCTGAATATTTTATACTAAAGCTTTACTTATTATACTAAAAATATGGATATGTTGCTTAGTCTCACATTGAAACAGTCTAAGTTGGAAGAGGCTTTATATAATAGCAATAGCCCTTAGACTTATATACCACTTTACAGTGCTTGACAGCCCTCTCTAAGCTGTTTACAGAATTAGCATATTTCCCCCAACAATTTGGGTCCTCATTTACCCACTTCAGAAGAATGTAAGGCTGAGTCAACCTTCCTGAGTCAATAATACTTAAGAAGAGGTCAAATATTCATAATCTGCAATCCATACTTCAAGACATTGAGTCCCCAGATCTGCAAGCATATAAACATACTTTCCATTGCTAAAAATACTATTTACAGATTATCGTTCTTTGTTATAGTAAATCAAAGGAATATATTCTGGACCAACCTGCTCTTGGATGACTTTGGAGAGTCTCTGTACCAGGACAAATAATGCAATGTATAGATTGTTTCAGAAACTGGTAACAAGAAACCTCAGGAAAGCTATTCGTATATTTTTCTGTGAATTACCTAAATCCGTGATGGCGAACCTATGGCACACTTGCCACAGGTGGCATGCAGCACCCTCTCTGTGGGCATGTGAGCTGTCACCCCAGCTGCTGTGCATGTACATGCAGCTCCCTCTGGCCAGCTGGCCAGCGGGTCTCTGCCATACATGCATGGGGGGTGGGGCATGTATGCGAAGGCCACATGGGCATTGCATTTGGGGGTTCCGGCACATGCATGCATTCACAAGTATGCTTTGGGCACTCAGTCCAGAAAAGGTTAGCCATCACTGACCTAAATCCTTTCAGATGAACAGCTAGTCTATGTATCCACTACCATATCTTGCAACACAAGTCGCATGAATTTTCAAAATCAATTATGCTAAACAATTATTGCTCTGTCAAAGTCTTTATGGAAAATTTTGAACTCATCTCAGTTGATGTGGCTTAAATATGTGAGAACCATGCTGTATCTTTGATCAACTTTAAAAGATGGGTGGTATTAAACTAAATAAATATTACAAAATAATGTTATCCACAAAGTGGTGAAGGATGAATTTACATTAAAAATGAAGTAGTGCTTTACAGAAACACCCTTAAATTGTAGAGAAAACAAATGAATCAACAAGTTCAATATTTTTAAATGAAGTTTGTTGCTAACAAGCAACTACTGATATGATAAATGGAGAAGTAAACTTCATCCTCCTGAGTGTATCCTGTATTACGATTTGCTATAGCTGCAACTTTGCTTTAATGAAAAACCTGTTAATATTACAAAAATAATGGATTATTCAGCTACAAAAATATAATTTTAAAGAATAAACAGGAGTGTTCCAGATACTGCTGGAGTCTCTACAAACTGTGTATGATATAAGATTTGGCTTCTCATAAAGTGGCATTTACATTATTTGTAAATGTGTGGTTAATAAAACCTTTATTTGTAAAAGAAACAAAATTCATGCGATGTGGATAAATAAAATGAAACTTGATATACATTAAATTAAGCCAGTTTGGCTTGATATTTAACTCACCAGGCTAGAAACTGGGACACCGTGAGTTTTAGTCCTACTTTAGGCATGAAAGCTGTCTGGATCTTTCTCTTTCATGTCAGTCTCTCTTTCTCGGCCAAATCTACCTCACAGAGTTGTTGTTGGGAAACTAGGTGGAAGAAGGAATATTAGCTATGTTCACTGCTTTCAATTATTTATAAAAATAATAAAAGTGGGATAAAAATATTTTTTTAATGCTAGGAAAAAAATACATTAAAGTGCAATGTTACAGAAGTAAAACTATGGATATCCTTCTGGCAACACAGATTTCATAATTACACAATGTACAAAATTCTGATGACTATATATTAATTCAAGATGTGCAATAGCATGTTTTGTGTAAATTGAAAAAGGGAAGAGATACTCGATAGTCTGTACCTTTTATTATTTTTGCAGTAGCAATAAAAATGACAATACTGTATAGCAACGGTCCCCAATCTTTCCAGGTTGGCGGACCAGCGGGAGAGCAGAGAGGATGGTTCCATGTGAATAGCAGGCGCAAGCGCCTGCCACTTAACACAGATAGAGCTGTGTGCACATACTGTTTTGAATAGGCCACGCCCTAGTAGCATCCTGCGGCCTGGAGGTTAGGGATCCCTGCTGTACAGTACAATATTAAAACAAACATAAAGCAAATTATGTTGGATTTTCCTAATAATATTTTTACACAAGTAAGGATAGTTCAGTACAGATTATGCTATCTACAAACACTTTTTATATATGATTGAAAATATTTTTAATATTAAAATGTTTAATAAATGTTTAAAAATATTATATAAATATTTTACTTCTCTATAAAATGATATATAAATGTTTCAATGAAAAATATGAATACACTTTCAGTAAGCCAGATTTTTTTAATTATTGTTTTTAATAGTAATGGATTTGTTAGGCTGTGAGAGATTGTCTAAAATTGGGCAGATAAAGGCATTAGCGGTTATTTTTTCACTAAATTGGTATTGACATTCTCAGAGTGCTTCTTTGTCTTGTTTCTGTATAATAGTTGATGGTCTTTTAACAATTTCAAGCATTCATGGTTGAATACTTTTTAAATAAAAAAAGAGTGAAAATAGTTTAAATGCAATACAATTACATTACAAAAGGACCGCCCTTTCCAGTCTTCTAAGTGTTTGCATCTTTTGCTATTGTTATCAGAACTTCAGGTGGAACCTATTGCTATATAAATGGTGTATGTGTGGAAAAATGATATCAAAGTATGATTCTTGATTTATTTACCTCACAAACAACATATATTCATAATGTGACACAAAAAGTAATTGTGACCCTATTTAAGTTAATTGAGTTAATGGGGTAAGACTGAGCACTTCATTAAGATACTTGGGTTGATATTGAACAGCCCTGTATACATGTCAAAAACTTTGGCTCTCCTATCACAATAAATTTCTTACTAAGCAGACTCTAGAAACATGATTCGCTCAAAAGAAAGATCTAATGGCCTTAAAATGTCATTCACCATAATTAGTCTGAAAAGGGTCATGAAACCACTTTCTAACCCTTGGTTTCCACTGGTCTCTAGCCAGAGACATAATCTTCATATGGAGAAGATTGGGAATAATAATAGCCATCATCTGGAACCACTCCAGGAATACAGGAAAAAAATTCTCCAAGTAATTACCAGTATTAAGACTGAAGAACAAAATATTTCTTCTGAAAGAATGGTTTATGGACAGTTCAGTCAGAACTAGAATTTTTTGGTATATAAGGATACCTATGAACATAACTTATGTGGGGGATATTTTGCTCAGTAGCTCATTGAGTGTTGCTTTTATAGGAGAATGTGAAACTGTTTAATTTACTTTCATTTTCATAGCTAGACTGACTTTCAGATAATTATCTTGAACAAATATACCATGGCTTTGCAATGTACCTTTCTGTCAAGGAGAAAGGCAATGACATATTTAGGCTTAAAATTATCAAATTTCCATGGGTATATAGTACAGCATTAATTCATAAACTAATGGTAGGTAGTACCGTAGTTTCACCCAATACAAAATAAAATATTTACCAAATTTAATGTTTAATGTTTATTTAATTTCTATGCTGCCCTTCTTCCGAAGGACTCACGGCAGCTTACAATAACATGAATAAAACCAGAGAAATATAAAAAACATATACAAACATAAGCAATCAACAACCAACAAGGACATTACATTTAAAAGGGGTGAGATAAAAGTTAAAATTCATAATTTTAAAATTTAAAACTAGTTAAAATTAAAATTAAGTTAAAAATGGTCAGCCGTAGCC
>JANHFM010010382.1:13419-24430 GCA_032468115.1 Grayia smithii | reverse complement strand
ACACACGTGCGGGGGTGGGGAACGGGCGGGGCGCATGCACAGGGATGCGTGCACATTGCATTTTGGGGGTTTGCACGCACACGCGCTTGGGGCACTCAGAGCCTAAAAGGTTAGCCATCACTGTCCTAGTTCCTAGTCCAATGCCTTAATCACTACACCAAATTGCCACCTTTTATATATTTTAAAATAATTTATATCACATTATAAGAAAATAGATAATCAGCTCTACACCTGTCCCCAAAGGCTTTCTGGGGGGAAACACCCCTCGCCTCATTTTTACATATTTCTTGGAAGGCTATAAGCTTGAATCATATTAAAATATACATGTAATTTTTACAAATCAGTAAAAATTAAAACCCTTATACATTTTTGAATAGGAATATGGTATACTTAATTGTACATCCTTCATGTTACTGGCTCTAAATAAATAGAATTAAATGGTTAACTTTTGGTATTTATTGAAAATGACTTTGCATTTGTCAGCAGCATAGGTGGCTTACTCTGAGTTATAGGAGCTTTGGAAAATTTTCCAATATTTTTTTTTTTAAAGTTTGGGATGCATTATGGTACAGATACATCATAAAATATTTATTCAGAGAATAAAAAGAACCCCAACAATTAATTGTGTGAGAATTTTGGATTGTTATTTTAGTCTTTAAGTACTGGTACATAATGATTTTTGATTGTAAATGTTCATAAGAACATATTTTAATACTTGTAAAATACATACATTACTATCCTTATGGAATATTATGTTTTTAGAATTCAAGCGAATTTTCTAGAACACATTCTGTAAGCACTCAAAAATAGACATAATTTCTCTTTAACCTGCTGGGTTACTTGACTGAAATTCTACTACTCCCCCCATTTTTCTAGATAAAGAGTTAAGCATGCTTAATATTATCCCAAGAAATACTTATAATTTGCTGAAAAGAAATTAAAAATAAATTCCTTTTGGTTTGATAATTTCTAGGATTTCCCAGTGTTTAGGTAGCCTTTAAATCAAAAACTTTGTTATATGGTTGAACAACGTTGTGGGTTCTGGAAATTTCTGTTTTTTTCAAACTGCTGTTAAACTTTATTAGCCAACATTTTTATTATTCTTTTTTCTTCAGCTTCCAAGTCAAACTTTTGTTTCTAGAATATTAATTAAAATAATAAAAAATTCTAGAGACAGGGAAAAAGGCTTCCCAGCTAGAGTTCATCTAGGTATTACGGTATTTTTTTAAATTCTCTTTTAGGTCTTTTAATATCAACAAAATAGCAAATCAGGCTGTGGAAGAAATTCTTAAGATTGGTGAGTTCCTAATGACATGCTCATCATTGAAAATGATGTAAAGAAATGTCTAGAGTATTGTCTAATTTAATCTGAACTTCACATAGTCTAAAAGTACATTGTCTTTCTTCAGAGATTAAATATTTATCACTTATACATCAATAACACCATTTTGAAATGCTACTAAAATGATATAAAAGTTACATCCCTGTTAAAACTGTGCTTATATTATAGGAGTCTAATATCTGTAACAGAGAAAATAAGTTGAAGAAAACACTTGTAAGACTTGAAAAGCTTTTGAAGAACAGTACATGGCTTTAGAAAATAAAGTCTATATTTTATTATATTTTTATTAAACCAAACCAGATTTTTTTGCTTAACAAATAATCTTGAATCAAAACAAAGGATGCATTTTGGGAAACTAAATTTATCAGGAATGGGAAACCTATTGCTTCCCCATTTTCCTATATATAACCGACATACATATTTACCTTTGATTTAGATGAGATTATCCTGTAAAAGTGGCAGTATATATATTGTATGTATTTCCCTTATTGTTTGGTCACGTGCTGGTCAGAAATAGAAGTGTCTTTGGGAATTTTGTTTCTTATTTTGGTAAGAGTAACTGAGTATTGTTATTTGTCACGTCTAGCAAATGCAAAATATAACTTTCTATAACAAACAATTTTCTTTTGATTTAATAGCTAGAAGTTATGAGAATTTAAAACTTCCATTGAACAAGGAACTAATACAGAAAGGTGAGACCTGTTTTTAGCATGTTTAATCACTGTGGTTTACCAATTTGTTTTCTTCTTCAATTTTGCTCAAGATTGCAGAGTTACAGAAATAATCAACATTATTTTATGCATTTAATTTACAAGCATTAATATAATGCATTAATTTAGAGGATTCTACATCTGTAAGCAAAAATGAGGGGCAGTGCTGGGCTTCAAGATGGCAGCCAGTAGCCCAAATTCAAAACCCGAGTGCCACATGATGGGATGAGCTTCCATTCTCGCTCCAGCTCCTGCCAACCTAGCAGTTTGAAAGCATAGTACAATGGGAAGGTAACAGTGCTCCATGATGTGATTATCGGGGTTCCAATATCACCACCATCACCAAAGTGATGTCACCAGGCAACGAGACAGCTCCTTGAATGGACCATGTGACTGTGATTCTTGTCCCATGTCCACAGAAATGTTTTTGGACAGCACTGGCTCAGTGGCCTTGAAACAGAGATGAGCACCACCTTCTGTAGTCAGCAACAACCAGTAGACTAAAATTGACAGGGACTCCTCTTTATATCTGTAAATAGAAATCAAATAAATTGAATGTAGTTCTAGTGCTTCTTCAAATATGTCATAATCTCTGATGGGACAGGCTAACATAACATTTAGTAACTTACAAAATAACAGATATAAGCAAGTTAATTTCCACAAGATTTTAAGAATAATCTCCACAAGTTTTTCACAGCTTTACTGTGTTACATAAAATCAGAAAACTTAAGTTTGAAAGTACTCTGTATCTTCTTTTTCTTTTATTTTTAGTGTCGATCTGTCCCATGGTTGGATAGTAGAGGTAGAAATTAGGAGTGGGAAAAGTATTATAATATAAATTGACCCAGACAATATGCTGTTCATTGAGCACTTATGTATGTAATGTGAAAATATATAAATGAACTGTTAAAAAAAATCAGAAAGCTTAACTATATAAAAAAAAATTTGGCACTAACTCTTAGTATGCTACTTAAAGAACCTGATTGATTGTTTTCTGCTTTTTCAGTAACAAATGGATATAATGAATCACTGCTCTATAGTCCAGAGGAACCCAGGTTGTTTTTTAGTATACGAGAACCCATTTCAAACCGTGTTTTCTCAAGTAGTCGGCAACGAGGCTTTGCTTCAAAGTAAGTAGCAATAGTAAGTGTTTATCTAAGTTTAATTTGAGCAGCAGCTATTTTAGATTCAGATCTGTAAGGTAATTGCTTTCAGTTGATCTCTAGGTCACTGAATACAATGTAGGAATCTGAATTTTAATTTGGAAATCCAAAGCTGATTGTCTTTATTAACTATTAAAATCAGTAAGGCAGGGTAGTACCCTGTTTCACCGAAAATAAGACCTCCCCAGATAATAAGCCCAATTGAGCTTTTGAGCACATGCGCTAAAATAAGCCCTCCCCCCCAAAATAAGACCTAGTGAAGAGGTGAGCGTTCAAGGAGTTGGAATTAATTGATTGAACTCGTGAGAAGTGTTTTTTTACGGTACAACTTGTTTCCCTGCACTCAATGGTGAGAAACGTGGCGCAGCTGGAAATCAGATAAGATGGCAAGAGGAGCCCGGTCTTGCTCCATGCGCTCCAAAATAATAAGACCTCCTTGAAAATAAGGCCAAGCACTTATTTTGGGGTTCCAAAAAATTATAAAACGGAGTCTTATTTTGGGGGAAACACGATAGTTCTGACCAATACCCAAAAAAATTTTGAGTTTACATTAGTGTAAATATAGCACCTGTTTGCAGCTTTTTTAAATAAAGCAGATGCATCTTTTATTGGATCATGTGGAGCTGCAGGAGGTAGCTGCACAAACCATGGAAGCTGTTTTAAAAAGCTTACAGACAGGTGCTATATTTGTTCTCTTGTGTCCATTGATGATCAGTTTTGGAACTGAATGCGAAGTACATTCAGCGAAGTATAAGAGATGTAGGAAATTTGCAGGCATTGTAGCCCTTCACAAAGGAACTTTTTTATCAAAAAGCAAAATATAGTTGACTTAAATGAGAGCAAACAAAAGAAAAATGCATCAAAGCTAATTTTTTCCAGTCGAAGGGGCTTGCTTATTTTTGTTATACTACAGAATTTTGAAATCCTCCTTCAAGAATGTCTCTCAACCTGAATCTTTTCTTAGGCTTTCCTATCTGAAACAAAACCAGAAGTTCAGTAGAAGACTTTCCATTACAGGTAGTCCTCGACTTATGACCATAATTGAGCCCAAAATTTCTGTTGCTAACAAGACATTTTTAATGTGACTTTTGCCCGATTTTACAACCTTTCTTGCCAAAGTTGTTAAGTGAATCATTGCAGTTGTTAAATTAGTAACGGTTAAGTGAATCTGGCTGCCCCATTGATTTTGCTTGTCAAAAGCTTGCAAAAGGAGATCATATAACCATGCAACACTGCAGCCATTATAAATATGGGTCAGTTGTCAAGCCTCTGAATTTTGATCATGTGACCATTTTGATCATGTTACAACCATTATATGTATAAAAAATGGTCATAAGTCACCTTTTTTGAGTGATGTTATAATTTCAAATGTTTATTAAATTAAGTGTTACAAGTCGAGGTCTGTCTGTAGTTTAGCAACATCATTCCATCCCCCAGATTAAATGACTACATTATTCCATTTTAATGTCTATCAAATATGTGTTGTTTCTAATCTGTATTACATGCATTTGAAATTATTCACTTCATCATTTGTCAGAAATATATTTCTTTAATGTATTTTCAGAGTTTGCATTCGCTCTCGTTGTTGGGATGCCTGTATGGTAGTAGATGGAGGAACTTCATTTGAATTTAATGATGGAGCAATAGCATCAATATTAATCAATACAGAAGATGCCCTGCGTACTGTTTTGTTAGAAGACTGAAGACATCATTGAGAGTATTCAAAATTCTTCACAAAGAAATGAGCTGCATCAATTCCAATGTGAAAATAGATCTTTACAGATATTTGGGAAACAAAGATTGAAATGACTTTTTTTTGCTTCTGAATGAGAAACTCCTGGAAAAATCAGTGTTTTGCCATTTTTGCATCTTGTAATATGAAACATAATTGGTTTGTATCTCAGACCAACAAAATTATTAGCCCTTAAAAGCTTGATTCCACAGAATACTTTTTAAATGAAGGTGGAGTCAAATACAATTGGTATTAATATTAAACTGTAAACTTCAATGGAAGTAGTATACTACTGATTCAGCAAAATACATTGGAACTCTTTCAGTTTTAAAGCAATTAATATAAAAGTTAATATAAAGATGTTTGATCATACTTCAGTGTGATATCCACGAATTTTTAATAATACTTTTGTATTCAGAAAGAACTTTAATTTTTTTAATTCTGCATGTTTGAAGTTGGATTCGTTACTGTTCTTCTATTACAGTCTAATATTCATACTTCTACCACAAACCATGTTTCTATTTCCCATTGCATTTCTCGTATCATACCAAACTGGCTATTGAATTCCCAGTATTTCCCCATCCTATACAAGCACCAAGCATATAGACTTAAATAAAATTAATTGGCCTGCTTGTGCTTTGGACAGGCCTACCACAAACAGAAATAATGATGCAGCTGAGGGTTGGCTAGCTTAATTGTTTGTTCTACTCCCAAGGGTAGGTGCTCCATTAAGTAGGTCCTAAGATAGCAAAATACACAATATCATTCCTTTAAAAATTTAACTGTGTATTTGTGTTAGGAGTATAATAATCTTTACTTATCAAGTGCAGGAATATTCATGCATTTTGAAAACTACTTGTTTTTGCAGTCTCTAAAGCATATGCACAAACAGTTTCAAGATAATGGGAACATTTTGTTCACAATAGTATATGAAACCCAATATTATACAAACAAGTCCAACAGTGTTTTTCCACTCAGGGATAGAATCTTCTCCTTTGCATTCCTCCCAAATAATTTCTAGAAGTTTCCCTTAGTCCCCAAGAACTTTGTGCCTGGGAGGTGCAGACTGGAGAAATTTATTTGACCCTTTCCTAGTTCTATCCATAGAAACTGTTTTTCTTACAGAATTGAATTCCCTTCCTCACATTTTACTTGACAAGTTACAGAAGTGTGTGATCACTGCCAGCCTCTTTTCCTTTGTTTATTTCAGGTAGCTGTTGTATGCAAGTCTTTGCAAAGATAGTATTCAGCAGTATATTAGTTTACATTACTTATACCAGGATACTTTGCAGATTGGCTGCCACTAAAAAGAATCGTTCTTGCTGGTTTTAATAACATTTTGAAAACGTTACAGAATGCATTAGCTGCTTATATTTTAAATAATGTTATCAGTAATTAACCTGCAATGTGAGAGAACTAAATGATGAATCCTTTTTCTAATTACAAAGTATTGTAAATTATATCTTCAGGGCTTAACATGAAGAGTTAAGAAAATTGAAAATCAGTTTTACAAAGGTTGAGTTCATTTTGCAATACTAGAATGATCATAAATCCTTAGAAGACAAAGTAACAGTGGGGGAAAAACACTGAAATATACATGTCAGGCTTTTATCATGGAAAGCGTCTTAAGTCTTTCAGGGAAAGTGTGAGATTATCTGTTTACATGACTGTGATTTTAGCTATTGGGAAGCTGAAATGGACTTTGTTTCAGGTAAATACCTTTAAAACATGAGTGAAATAAAACCAGGATGGATATGCTTTGTAATTGAAATTAAGGAAGTTGTAAAATGAGCTCAATGTTCTCAGTGTTTGTTTTGTGATCTTCAAGTTCTAAAGTTGACATTGTTAATTTGGGAGTATGGGCAACTTTAACATGAATATGTTTTTCTTCCCCAGCATGCTGAACTATCTGTGTCTAACTCTTGGTTCTCTCTGGTGGGTTTCCACAGCAGAAGTATATGGAATGTTGAGGCCATGCCAACATCTGCCTTGGATTGTGACTGTTCACAAAATGCCTGCCTTGACAGCCTTAGCCAGTCATTTACAAGAAAGGCAAACTGACCAAGTTTCTTGTGGAGGTGTGAGACATTGCTAAGGAGACATCTGGCTGCAATTGCAGTTTCCAGATTGCTTATGTGACTGTGTGCTGCTAAGCGTATGTAAAGATGATACTGGAGGTTGACTCTTTGCTTTGCAACTTTTCTTCGTGTCTTTTATTAAAAACAAAAAATTAAACCATCCGGAATTGAGTGCTAAAGGAGATGCCCACAGCAGACTCTTGCTAGGACTTATTAAATATCTAAATAGTACTGTGTTCTCATCGCAAATGGATCATCATGTTGAAAATTTATGTCCCATTTTCTTAAATTATGCCAGTGATGAAAGGTTAAGATTAGTACTGTTGTCTATTAGATAAAAAGACAATAAAAAGATGCAAGGAGAAGCTGCCCTTTGAAATGATGTGATCTAAAATTTGAGTTTTACTTGCTATTTTGTATAGCAGTGTTCTTAGATGCCTTTTTAAAGAAAAAGCAGGAGGATATCAGTGGGCTTTCTGAGTCCTGCCAAAAGTAAAAAAAGTCTAAGCGTTGAGAATTAGCAAACATCCTTATCATCTGGTTTATCCTATATGGGCCAAGAGCTGACATTTTGGGGAATACAAAATCCACACTAAATGCCAAACCTGTCTGATACCACATCAGTGTCTAGACCACAAATGTGCTATCAGAGCTTCATTTCATCTGTCCCGCTACTGGCCAGCCGGGCAGCAGTGGGAAGGGCTTGTGAACTGTAGGCAATTAGCATTCAGATTCTAGTAGATTTTGAAAGGGTCAGCTTTTGTTTTCAGTCACGTTTTGAGAGGATAAAAATGTTTCTGTGTTTGCACAGTGTACCTTACCAAGGAAAGGTGCTTGTGAGCTTCAGAAAATTCTGTCTTAATCCTCAACTTGCTGACATTCTGGATCTTCCTAATGATGCAATTAAATGTGCCAAATGCACTTTTTAAAAAAATGAGCATCAAAGAAACAATTGAGTGACAAACTATAGATTTTTTGGCCATGATAATTAATAGTAATCAAAATAGGGTGGAAACAAGACAGACTTTAAAAAGATTTAAAAACATGCCTTTAAGCCAAAATTTTCTTTAAAAAGCAAATATTGCTGTGTCAAAAATAGTTGAATGTACACAAATTAAACTCAATACAACTATGCCTTTTTTCAAAATTGTTTTATTTAAAATAATGTATGCTGTGGTTAGTAAATTAATAAATGAATTTTTCTTGCTTTTTTAACTGCTTTGTATGTCACTTTTACCATAACAGGAAATACATTTTAGAATATTAATCTTTGCAATTAGAATATTACATAATCTGTAATATTACATAATTATAAAGATTTCATCTTTATAAAATCTTGTAGATAGGAGTTAATTTTCTTCTTAAATATTGTACTGTTAGGGCCACAAGAGAATTAGGAAAAAAGGGTACTTCATAGCAATTTCTCATATATTAGTGCATTTAGAACTAATGCAACTATATTTCCCCTTTGAGTCTTTCGTGTAGCAAAATTAATATCCTATTTCATGAAAAAAAATCAGGTTGCAATTATGTTTTGCTCCTTGGATTTCCCTTATTGGTTTTCCCTTTAAAGGGCTATTTAGTTATATTTTAACTAGACTCTTATCTTGCTACTTACCTTCTCAGCAGAAAAAAATCAGGTGTGCAGGGAATTATGCAGACTTTAAAAACACACTTTTATGGTTTGGTTGTAAGTTATTTTTAATGTTTTGACAAGATGGTCATAACAGCAGGATTAAGAGGTTATTTATTTGTATTCTGCCTTTATTTTTTTAAATTTGCATTCCTATATGTAGTACGGATAGCCCTCTATTACAGTAATTACCTGTTCATAGTCTGAACTTAAAATGGTGTTGAACAAATGGTGGTTATGGTCAGCCATCCTACTAGCCCTGCTGTCAGCTGATCATCATGATCTAGGTCTTTGGCAACCAACTTCTTGTGGTGTCCTGCAAAAACATGATTGCTATTTGCACTTTCCCTGCTAGCTTCCCACAAGTAAATTCAATGGGGAAGCCAGCAGAGAATGTTGCAAGTTACTCCAGCAAGTATACCCATTTGTGCACTTTCCCTCAGCCCCTCTGTATTCAAACCAAGCTTTGCTGGCTAACTGTGCTTGTGCTGTGCCTACCCAGTCATCCACATATTACCCCACTCCATCTCACCCAGCAGCAGCCACTTACCGTCAGCCAGTCTGCTTGTGATTCCCCTGGGACTTACACCTTCCTGCCAATTACCCCACCCACTTTGCTTGTGGGAAGCTGGCAGGAAGTTGCAAGAGGTGCTCACTTAATGAACCACAGTCCTTGCTTAACAGAGGCAGTAGGGTCTGCAGGGGTTACCATTGCTAAGCAATGCAATCACATGACATTGTGTTGTACAATAACATCACTTAGCAATGGAAATTCATCCCAGATGCCATTTTAAGGAATATCTGTAACAATTAGCAACATGTAGGTGTGTTGGTTGTACTCAATGAGTATTGAGATACGAGACAACAAGAAATTCCAGGACTGTGACCTAAATAGAATTAAACTACAATGTTGTTTCCAGGAGTTGTGAGAGAAAGGCCAGAATCTTAAGTATATCAGCACAAATACACCCTACCCGCTACAACAACAACAACAACTGGTATGAATAAAGCAAAGAATATGAACATTTGGACAAGTTTTATTAACTAGACCTATTTTTTTTTTTAAACCATATATTTCCACAAGGGGAGCTTGCATATTGCATGGCAACTATTTGTGCATGATTAGCATTTCTTGGATAGGCCTCAGTGTAAATTGTGGAACATTTAAAAAAAAAAACAACTTGTAAAATACTTGATAGCATTTGGTCATAAACTGATAAAACCAGGTCAGCAACTGCAAATTGTGAGGTTAAAAACGGAATGCCAAGAACTCCACAGTGAAGACTTGAAGAACTCTGTTGCTGTTGGTAGAAGTCAGAGTCTTTCGAGATGTTTTAAACTCCAGCCAGATTTCTCAAGTTCAGTCTGCATTGGATTCCCCAAATCTCTTGGTTCTTTTTGCAGCCAATCGTGGGCCTTGCGATAGGTGAAAAATAGGAGGTATTAATCTTTATATGAGGAAGCGTCACCTTTAAGAGCTGCAGGGAATTGGCAGTCACTATTCCAAAAACTTGCAGTGTTTTGAGCGTAGCAATTTCACCAAGTTCACTAAAAGAAAAAATACAACAAAATTATTCCTTTAATTTAGCTAGTGCGATTTTTCATGTGTTTAGTACTGAATGATTGGCAGCACATCTCATAGAATAACAGCTGTGACTTAACTATTCTCTAAATTCAAGGGCATGTTGAAAACCCTGTAATAATTTAATACTTACGTACATTCTGTAAATCAGAGGTCTTCAAACTTGGCAGTTTTTAAGACTTGTGGACTTCAGCTATGCTGGCTGGAGAATTCTGGGAGTTGAAGTCCACAAGTCTTAAAACTGCCAAGTTTGAAGACTTCTACTGTAAGTATTAAGTTGACTGCCTATTGGAAGCTGGCTGGGAAGGTCGTAAATGGTTATCATATGACCCCAGAAATTTGCAACTATTATAAATACAAGCCAAGCACCCCACATTTTGATCACATGACCTGGGGGTGCTGTGATTGCCATAGGTGTGAGGACAATGTAAGTCACTTTTTTCAAAGCTGTTGTAACTGAATGGTTGCTAAATGAATGGTTGTAACTGAAGACTACCTTATATATGCAGTACTATAACAGCATGCCACGTTCATCATTCTCCAGTTTGGCTATGCAGTTTAAAGATGTGCTGTACATCACCTTTGAGGAATTTACCCTAATAAGAGGTTAAGTGATAATTTAAAAGTTATCTACAATGATAATTAAAAGAGGGCCCAACTGCATATGCTTTATAATATTCTCTTAGCTTAGTCATCCAGGTCATGGTTATCCCAAAGGTGCTTTTTCAAGAGGCAACTGGACTTTTCATTCTCATCCAAGAAGCGAAATGT
>JANHFM010010380.1:0-18038 GCA_032468115.1 Grayia smithii | reverse complement strand
GTTAGTATTGTGAGCCGCCCAGAGTCCTTCGGGAGATGGGCGGCATATAAATATAATAAATAAATAAATAAATAAATGGCTCTTTGAGCGTTAAAGGTTGCAGACCCCTAGACTAGGACCTCTCAAATAAGTAGGGACAATCAATCTCCTTTGAGAAAGATTGCTTATGGTGAACAATGAGAGAGCTGGTTTCTAAAAAATCACAGAAATACAAAATGCAGTAAATTAAATATAAGGAACAGTCATAAATGAGATACAGGTTTGAATTAAGCATCTGGCTGTGATAAAGAAATGTCTGAAGATACAAGAACTTCACACTATTCCGCTTTCAGAAGGGACAATACTTCTAAACATTTGCTTCCTTTGTTCTTATTGATGGCCTTATATAATATGCTAGAAAGTGTTCAAGCAATGAAATCTTAAATAGTCATATACTGAATATGCATTGTACCACCATTTAGAGGAATTAAAAAGACAAAAGGAAAAAGTAAATGTAAAATAGATAATGTTTTATTTAGTGGTGAAAATATCTAAATATGTTATCATTATTAAAATAAACTAAAGGTGAAAATAAAAATGATATAGCAAAAATATCCATAAATTATAAATAGTTGTAAAGGAAATTCACCTGGCAAACTTTTAATTAAATCTAGATATAGTATGCAATTTTCTCATTTTAAGAACACAAATACTTTTCCAAAATAGAATTTTTAAACAAACTTATATCCTAGAGACATTCCTTAAAATCAGGAGAATAACTTTCTTTCTAATTAGCTAAAATTATCCTCACGATCATATTTCAAGCTTGCCAGAGCTAAAAATTGCCACAAAGTGGCAAAATACATATTTTAGGAATATAGTTCAACATCACATTGTTATCCTTAACATTTATAAATACATAAATAATTTTAATAGTAGCATATGCTCTCCAAATAGAGCCAGAGGACAGAAATTGTATATCTTATATAAGTATATACCTTCACCCATCCTCCCTGCTGCCTACACACATAGAGATCGGGACTGAAGACTGAAATACTTGGGAATCCAGTAGATTAAATCATATAGTAATCAAAATTTAGCTGAAGATATTCTTGGATCTTAGCCTGCTATAGATTTTTCTCATTATCTAGCTGTATAAAATATCTACTGGGAATTAACACTGGAATTATTTTTAAGATACACATTAATCCTGATGTAATGTTCATTTTGATAACATTAATTTTACCCCAGTGACTTATTGGAAGTTTTCACAGAATGAAAAGTTAGTGAATCAGATATCTAAAAGTATCTAAACACCAGTTAAGACTTAGGATTAAAATTCTATGTTACTGTTACATGGAATATAACAATAGCAATGTGAGTAGTTTGTATCATACTCTATTGAAATGGATACTATAATTAAATCCAATTCATTTGGGAAGTAGATTCACTTATTTGTTTGGAATAGCACAAGTATGGATGATATGCTATATAATTACAGGTGGTCTTGTTTAATGACCACTTGTTCAGCAAC
This sequence comes from Grayia smithii, assembly GCA_032468115.1. Classification (NCBI taxonomy): domain Eukaryota; kingdom Metazoa; phylum Chordata; class Lepidosauria; order Squamata; family Grayiidae; genus Grayia; species Grayia smithii. Next base: position 16,525 of record JANHFM010010380.1, on the reverse strand, counting down.
TGTTGGAACTTATAACTGTGCTGAACAAGTGTTAATGACTGGATCTTTATTATTATTTATTTGTAAAATTTGATTGATGGATGGTAATGAAAGTTGTTGAGAGATCAAGATCTAGGATGACTGCACTACCTCAATCTGTCTCTTTCAAATGTCATTGACAAGTTCAAACAATGTTGGCTCTAAGCTATGCCCTGGTCTGAAATCCAAGTGTAACAGGTCCAGATAATTTTCTCCAGGGCCCTCTGGAACTATAGTTTGACCACCTTTTCAACAACCATACCTTTAAAAAAAGGAAACTGAGCAAAAGCACCTGGAACTGTTGGAAAGCTATATAGAGCTGTACATACTGAAAGGAGACAAGCAGTTCTTTAACCTGTTGCCATCTTTACTCTTTCTCCATTTATCTCTATGCCTGGGGTGGGGGGATCTGCTTTCTAGAAATATCTTTATATTCATATGTCTGACAGATATATCAGAATAAGTGAATAACCCTTGAATAGTCACAAATTACAACTGGTGTGCAGTTCAATCACTTGCATAGTCACAAGGCCTCCTTAAACCCTATAAACTGCTCCTGGTTCAGACCTCCTCAAACAAAATGGAAAGATTTCTGCTATCTCATATGAAAGTTTGGTTCTCACTCTTTCTTAAGAGATTTCTTCAGTTATGATAAATATTTATACTTATCAGAGTTGAATCCCTTAATTACTGCTTCTGAAGCTTCAAGAATTGGCCAGGAGAAGCCTGACAAATAGGTTAATCAGATAACTTTCCCAAAACAACAAAGTGCTAGATTTGAAGTATCTATTTTGATTTATATGGTTCCAATATTGTTTTAAACTAGAAATGTACTGTTAATGTATGTATTTGTAAATGTACAGTTTTACAAATGTACATTTTAAAAATGTACATTTTTAAAAGAAATTTGTATGTATTGGCATGGATTGGAACAAATGAATTGAATTACTGTCTCCACAAGCATGACTTTGCTTAATTCAGGTCTAAAGTCCTAAGAAAATAAAAAATCATTTCAATATCTCACCTGATTCAGCAGCAAAATATGAATGCATAATCAATGTCAGACTTGTTTTACATAATAACTTTGTATGTTATTTTAACAAACTACACACAAACGATCTTAAACTAAGTCAGAATCTAAAAATAAACAGAATCATCTATCCAGATGGTAATTACTTGGATAGAACCATTTATATATGTTATACTCCCCCTCAAAAAAAAATTAGCACCATCAAAAGTCTTAAAAGTTATACAATAAGTTATACAAAACTTGTATATTCAAGTCTATACGTATAATACCTATCAATACATTCATGCTACCGTGTTTCCCTGAAAATAAGACCCTGTCTTATAGTTTTTTGAACCTTGAAATAAGTGCTTGGCCTTACTGCCATCCACTCAAAAACCCAATTGGACTTATTATCAGGGAATGTCTTATTTTTGGGGAAACAGGGTATATGTGTGTAATAGTGACACTAATGTGTATAATATATGAACATACAACATATACTAATAAAGAAAATTCCATAACAAAATAATATATATTATGTCAGGAGTAATTACCTGAAAATGATTACCATTGTCAAGAGTGGTTGAAAGCTTAAGACTTCTCCAATACTGAAGGAATTCAAAGCAATTATGGTTTCAAAATCAATTTGAAATTCTGTGAGTAAACAGAAGTAGGCCAAACTACCTTAGCAGATGTGCAGGGTATACATTTAAATAAATACAAAATGGAAGATCCTGGAGGATCCCAGATCACCTTTAAAATTAATATTTTAGTTTTTGGAATTAAAGATTTCAATAATACAACTTACTACCCCTCAAATTACACAGTTCTTAATTGTTATCTCAACACATCTGGAGAGTTGAAGGAATTGGTTGAGGAAGTCTGAGGTGATAAGATGAGAATTCGAACCTACTCACCTCCCATGTCACATTGACTCATAATTGTTTCAAAATAGAAATAGCCTTTGCTAGCATTGCTGAACTATATCTTTTAAAAATTACAATTGTAAAAAAACTCAGTAGAGAACTGTATTTTTATTGAGAGATATAACTATATTCTATTCTTTATTGATAATTGGAATCACTAAAAGGTGGGCTTACATAATGCCTATATTAATGTATAAAACTGAGTGATTCAATCAAAATATTATGGTTGAACATCAAATGAGAAATAGGCTGCTTTGGGACAACTGTGCAGGTCTTGAGCAATGCATCAAAGTTGCCCATTTTTCTAGGAAGTGTATAGGACTAAAATTAAAGCATGAAGACATAGACTCTATGATAACTATTTCATGCACATGAAAGCTATTAACACCATCTATGCTTGGACATTTAAAAAAAAAAGCCAAATGAGATCCAGGTCTTGCTCTTAATCTTTTTCTAAGCACATCCAGTGGTAAAACTTGCTTGAAGAAACTATTACAAAGGGAGGTTACTTAAAATTCTGAGCTTGAGCTTGTAGTTTATTTCACATTCTCCATGTGTATTCTTGACAACTTTAAAAAGAGAAAGACTGAATTTTTCACATGCCTTGCTATTTTATGTTTTAAATTAGTCTTTTTTAATTTACTGATTGTGATCTGAAGCTTGGCAACAAACCCAGAAATTACCCTGAAATAAATTCAGGAAAAAGAAAACAAGCTAAACTTTCTCACAGACAAATCCTTGGAGTGACAGATCCTTAAGAAATATTTTCCCACTTCTTACCATCAGTTCAGTTAACTTTGGAGGACACGCTTTAGCTTTGGTTCAGAATTATGAGTGGATTGAATTATACCATTCCCTCTAGATTAAGGATCTGATTGAATACATATTAAATACTACAGGTAATTCTCGAATTATGACAATTAGGAGCAGAATTTCTACTGCTAAACAAGAGGGTTGTTAAGACTCATACCAATTTTGCAACTTTTTTTGTCATGGTTCTTAAACAAATTAGTGCGGTTAAGTGAATTGTGCAGTTGTTAAGCAAATACAGATTTTCCCATTGGTTTTGCTCGTTGGAAGTTGACTGAGATGATCGCAAATGGCAATCACATGAATTTGGAAGGCTGAAACATGCTGGTTGCTGGGCAACCAAATTTTGATCACACAGCTATGTAAATGCTGTGATCGTCATAAGTGCAATGACCAGTTGTAAGTCACTTTTTCAGAGCTGTTGTAATATCAAAGAATCACTATATGAATAGTTGTAATTCTAGAACGATCTGTAATTTAGAAATTATGAATTTATGCCTGGGTCCAAAAATTAGGTGTGCTCTTATCAATGAACTATATTAATTAATGTGTCAGATGAAGAAAATTTAAGCAAATTAAACTTACTTTGAATTTGCATAAATTGTGTTTTTGCTACAGAGCTCTCAAAGGATTACACAATTTAAAATATAATCACAGTTACATAACAAAAGTAAACCAAATAGTATTATAATCTATGAAAGGCCCTATAAACATGCCTTTTTAATCCATCTAAAATTCAGTAGAATCCATGTGTTTTCTTTCTGAAAGAAGTTCTATGAATGCTATTACAAAGAAAAATGTCTCATAGATTCAGCAAATTAGTCTCTGCTGATAATGAGACTGTCTCTCTATATTTTCTTCTTGAACAACTGCCTCTTATGAACTATATAGTGAATTCAAAGATCTTGGGTGCACTTACCATACTTCCTATCATGCCTTGAATTTTTCCCATCTTGAGAAAGCTGATATTTCTCTTACAAAACAGTATAGGATCTCAGGGAATGAAACTTCTAGCAAGATTATTTTGACTTCTTCACCAAAGCATCTCAATTGTGCTGGGCGATGATGGAATATATGTCTGCTCTCCAAGGTTCTGAAGCCTGATAGTTGAAGAACTGGATACAAACCTGCTATCTCCACCTTCCCATTTAGTTGCTTCTTGTTGTGTACTCCTCACCATGGCCAATTTGCCACAGGACAACTCAACACAGGACAATTGATCAATTCAATTTAATTATTTAAAATGAATAAAAATATTTAAATTTTTATTATTCAGATTTCATTTTGCCTCTCCTTTTACATCCTTTCTTTAATGATTCTATTCCACCATTTCTTTAGTATCAGTGTAACTCTTGTCCTGTAGTGTGTTGTCCCGCAGTGATTTAGCCATGGCAAGTTGTCCCATGGCAAGTTGTCTGCAGCAAGGGCTGGGTAGGAGGTGCCATGCCATTCAGGGATGACAAACAGGGGAGGCAGTGCAGGTTGTAAGGGTCTGTGGGGCTGCTCAAGAACCACTACAATTGGTTGGGTACGATGGGTTGTGGGTTGGGAAAGATGCATGGGAGTGCACAGGAGGTGCTGCTTTGGTCAGGAAAGATACACAGGGGGTGGTGTGGGTCAGAAAATTGCACTGGTATGTGCAAATAGCTGCTTCATAGGTCTTTGAAGGCATGTATGGGGATGACTGTCACGGAAGCCATGGGAGTGCAGAGGAAAGTTTGTAGGAGAGTGGCATGGGTCAGGAAGGGTCTATGGGTGTTCCTTCTTCTGTGTTCCTCTATTCCATTCCCCTTCCCTTTCCAACAGGCAAGTAAGTGATGGCGGCTGGCTGGAAGGGATAGGAGACAAGAGATTGTGAGACTGACTGGGAAACAGTTCCAGAATTTTGAAAATGAAGATCATGTGATCTCAGCAGCAACCAGTAACAATGAAGCAAACACAACTTTCCCAAAATGTTCTGACCATGATCAGGAAACCAGATTTTGGACACATTCTATAAATCAACCCATTTGAAGTACCTTAGTTCAAAAAATGTGGGCCTATGATGCACCATTTTGCCAAGATAAAGGTCATGACAATGAGAGTTTTAGTAGTATATAGATTATCTGACTGTCACTTTGAGCAGATAATGAAATATTTGATGAAATGGGACAGAAATTATTATGTATAGCCACTAAAGCATATAACAAACAACATGATCATCTCATTTTAGTTTAAGACTATTGTCACACATGGTGCATGATGATTGCATGAATTAACAAATTTGTGAGTCTGTAATTATACTGATAAAAATTACAACTACTGTGCTATGATTATGTACCCTCAATTTTGCCAAGTCTCTAGTTACAGAACTGTGTCTGCTCTTTTGATTTCACAGCAATTATTTCTGGATAGATTTGCTAAGGAATTCATTGTCATTCTCATTATTGGATTTTTTTTTGTGCAGATTCTACTTTGTATCATTTGGAGCCAATTTGGTCTAATAGTTAAAACCTGAGGCTAGAAACCAGGATGCTGCGAGTTCTAGTCTCACCTTAGGCATGAAAGTCGACTGGGTGACATTGGGTCAGTCACTTTTTCAGCCGATGCCAGATTCAGTCAACAAGTTGATTGGTCAATTCCTGTCACAAGCAATGGACTAATATTCAATTTATGGGGGGAAAAAGCAGAGCCTGCACTTGTGGAAAAATGCTAAGAAGGAAAAAAAAATCATTGTGAGTCATTAGTTTCTATTCTCTAGTGAACACAACAATTCCATTGACTGCCCAAATGCTGCGTCAACATCAGCACCTACATACAGCATTTTACACAAAGAAAAAGAGAAAAATATTTCAACAATGTATTCTGGTCAGCAGAAAATCAAATGAACTATGCACAATGTGTGAATGATATACAGAGAGATGCATCCAGCTATGCGCTCCTTAGACATCAAGGAAATTTTTAGGAATAGCTATCGCTAAGGACAGATGGCAATAAATAATATACATCTAATTACAACTTATTCTATGTTCAAAGATAGCATAGAAAAAGCTAGGTGAGAAGAAATCAACTAATTCTGGAGTTCTTTCAAAAGAAATGTTTTAGAACTGATGGGTCATACTTAATAGCTATGGTTTAATAATCAATGCTTATTTTTATTAAAGTAAGATTCTAATAGAAATCATGTGTCATATTAATTACAAACATGTAACAAGAGATAAGTATTTTTGATCCCAATGATATGCATTCCTAACACATTTAGGAACTGGTGTTATAGACATAAATAGTATAGCCGCTGTTTAAGACATAATATTGAGCCACACTGCTCTTTCAATTCAATATCCACATGAAAATTATTAATTTCTTCTCCTGCAAAATGACTGTGTCTCTTTGTCTTCCCACAACATCTCTATCTGTGTTTCTGCTCACTGGGTGAAGTAGTTGTTACATATCCTTTATAAATGCTTCCCAAACTTATATCTACTTTAAATGGCCAACAGTATCATTTCAAATTTACTGAACTTAAAGAACAATTTTTGAGAATCATGTTTTCCTGATTGAATAATAATATTATTGATTGAATTTATAAGTTGCCCAACTCCAGGCAACTCTGGGCAGTTGACAAATTGTTAAAACATTTGAAAAGCAGAGAATACAAAAAATTCAAAAACAGCACAAGGCAAGATGTCAAAGAAAATAATCCCACAGGAGGAACAGAATGTAAGAAAGGGGCATCAACTGGTCTCTTCAAAGACTTGGGCAAAGAGTCAGGCCTTTAAAGCCCTTTGAAATACCAATTGGCTGGGACTCATTTGAATTTGAGTTCATTCCAGAGGACAGGCACTACTACAGAGAAAATGGGCTTCTGAGGTTCTGATAGATGGCATTTTTTCATTGATGGAACTCAGAGCATACTGACCGTGTTAGATGGAAACAGTTGGGCTGATACCTTGGGTGGCCCCTCAAATAATCTTTGCCATGAAGGGGTCTATAGGTCTTGAATGGCAAAAGCAAAATGGCAACCACTGCAGCTTGCAAAGTGTTAAATTCTTGTCAATATATTTTTTCATTAGTTTGTTTCTGTGTTAAACTTCATTGTTTAGTCCTAAACTGTTTTCTTCTAAAATATAGTCACAGAACCTGGAAAGGTCTAATCCTAAGTAGCAATCCTGTATGCAGGCTGAGCAAAACCAATTTACAGCTCCAGGACTTTTGTCAGGAAATACGATTTCTCCCACCTTGGTAGTTTATGAGCAGCTTCATTATTTGAACTGCACATTTTTTTCTCCTCCCACAAACTACAATAATCTGCAGACAAACTCTAAATTCAGCAAAAGATGGTGGAATGCCAAGACTTCAGTGGATTCCTCTTTAATATTCATATGAACCTTGGTCATACTGCCCAACTAATTGCCATCCTACTACATAACAGCCACATTATAAAGCACTTACTCTGAATCTATTTTACTCACAACTTTCTGTAAAGGTCTAACACTGTAACATAGTGGCTTTTGTAGGAAGCTATCTGTAGGTACATTGTTTAGTCCAATCTCAAAGAGATCGAAACATTCTTGTATAAGAATTGTCATATGTTTCTGTGGTTTGACTTTTAGGACAAACTTCAGCAATGTTTAATCTATTTGCATGAGAAACTTAAACCAGAGTAAAATATATTCTTGACATGATTTCACACTTTATTCAAGTAATAATGTAAAATAATTTAAGAATTCATATTTTATAACTTCATTTCTATTTAAAAACATAGGAGAAAAGTAATGATCAAAATATATTTAAAAACTCAAATGTAAATGGTGCAGAAATTCTACATTAAATGTGTGAAGACTTTGACTATAATTTAATAGGCTGAATTAAAGATAAATCTTTTACAGATTTTCATGAAAGCTAAAACAGGAAGGTAATAAGGAACAATATTCTACAATGAAAAACATAGAACAGACTCATACCAATCTGATGGCTCATTGCAATCATTGAGGTCTTCAGAATTTCAAACAATAGCACTTCAGCCTTATTGACAATGCTAGTTACGCTACAACTGACCTACAGGTTGAATTTGATAACAACGTAATAAAAGCCATCTCCAGCATGCTCATGAAATGTTTTTCTGCATGTAACAAGACTATATTAATTTGGCAGATTCATAATACAGACAGCATTGTATAGGCTATAAGGCATTTGTATTTTGAAGAGTTAAAAATAATATCTGAGGAACTTCAAGTCAGTCAATCAGTTGGCATTTATTTAGCGTAGGGCAGTGGTGCATTGAAACCCAGGAGTCTACAATGCTATCACAGAGTAGATATTTGGCTGCCTAAGATTGCTAGCTTATTCAGTTTGAGCTTGTATGCTATCAAGGGTTTACGACAGGGAGACAACTAGCTCTGCACAGAGTGTCTAACAGCCTTCTGCAGGAGAGTTGGCATCATCTGGGGCTTTTCTCTTCCAATTTTGCCTCTCAGTCAGTCAGGTCTGGTACCACTTGTTTTTGCATGAAAAACCATTCACTTTTCCCCCATCAGAGTGGCACCTATTTACTTGCATTTTGCACATTTTTGAACTGCTATGTTGGCAGTACCTGAGGCAAGTGACGGGAGCTCACTCTATTACGTGGTGCTAGGACTTGAACTACTAGAGTACAGAAAGCCAACTTTCTCTGGTTGGCAAATCCAGCATCTTTAAGCCACTGAAATTGCACTAGTCAATAGCAATTAACTTCACAGTTATCTCAGCCCAACTCCAAAGTTCCACTAAAGTAGAAGTAACACAATAACATAAGCAGGCTGCTAAATCCAGATTCACAGATCACAACTACAAGGTAAACCAGAAAGAAAACTAGCAAAATAACCTTTTTTCTATGCTTGCCTGCAGTTGTCTCAGTTCCTTAAGCACAATGGACAATATCTACATGTAGTTGACAAGTAAATTAACCGTCAAACATGACATAGGATGCTAAGTTGGTTAAAGGTAGCAAGAAAACATGAAACCGCTAGTCCACAACTACATTACCTGCTTTTTAAAACAGAGATGAATAATAGCTTTTCACACTTCTATCCAACCTCTCTTTCTCAATGCTATTATTGGATTTGGCATGCGTAAGTTATACTTTAAATTTGTAGCTTATCCACCTGTCCACAAGAATCATGAGATGGGCTGTCACCTGAAATTTACCTAGATTGAATTTAAGGAAGGAATAATGCACAATTTTTCACTTTAATCTCTGGCTCTGTCAACAAATGACCAAAATAGGTGAAAAAAATCAAGTTACTTAATTTAATTTTAAAAACTCTAAAAAAAGACATAACTTTTCTTGGTATGATATGATATTCACAATAGCTTTGTATTTCAACTTTGTGGTATATTTTCTGTCATCCCTGACTTTGATTTTGGCTTCTCTATAGCTATATTTCTATAATGTAGAATACAATTTCAATACAAAAAATGTCCTTTTTTGGATATTCTGAATTTTTGCCTATCTTTGACACTGAATGTTATCAAGGCTTGTTATGAGTCCTAGTAATTTATAAAGGGAGTCTGAATAAAACAATTAACGCTAAAGTTTGATGCCTGTTTCATTTCATAAATAAAATCATTAGCAATGTGAAAAAGCTGTTGTCCTGTAGCCTCAAGAGGGAATGTGACTGGCCATATAAGTGACTCAGGGGAGTAGGGATTTCAAACTGAATCTTCTTTGTCCAAATTCAACAATCCTATGTTACCTTTGCTCTATATATTAACTGTGGAAGGCCACTTATTAGAAAAGGGTAAAAAGTCAAACACTTGTTAGTTTTTCCTTAGAAACTAGGAACTTAGAAGATGAGGATGACATGATTCTTCCTATGGTATACTGATACTATAAAGCATAGCACTTAGTCTTATATACCACTTCATAGTGCTTTACAGCACTCTCTAAGCAGTTTAGAATCAGCACATTGTCCCCATTTTAGTGGGTCCTCATTTTAGTGACCTCAAAAGGATGGAAGGCCCAGTTAGCCTTGAGCTGGTCAGAATCGAACTCCTGGCAGTGGGCACTAGCCTGCCATGCTGCATTCTGACCACTGCATTATCATGGTACCAAATGCACATAATGGGGGGAAACTTCATGAAAACCAATGGTCATATGTAATCTTCGGTGAATTCAATTACCTCAGTATCTTTATATCATGGGTTTTTTTTAGCAGATAAAGGTATTTTTATGTCTCTAAGTGAGGCCAGACAATGAATCTAATACCGGGAGTTAGGTCATATCTATGTTCCTCACCTTATCCAGTGCTACCTTTACCTTCATAACACATGGCGAATCTCCAAATAGACAAACTACTGTTGGATCCCTATGTCTGGCTGCTACTGTGCCTGTAAATAATTATTTAGTGCTGGCCAGGCTTCCTATCCCACATGACTTTTCTTTTTTAAAAGGAAAGTAGCAGGGTATAAAACAAAGCATCTGCCTGCAGAATTTCCACTCCAGTAATTCCTCAAACGCTATGCCTAAAATAGGAGGCTGCAGTGCTCAGCACTTAATTTGATGATATGTCTCTGCCTATCCAGAAATAGGACAAAGATAAGCAGAGATAGAAGGGAACTTTCTTTTGGAGAAGCTGATCAAGGAAATCACTTGGCATTCAAGTAACTCTGTCCTGTACAACTTAACAATTTTAGGGCAACCATTTTATGAGGGTTCTCTAAGTATGGTGTCAACAATCCTAGTTTTCCCACAATACAAAAAGGTGGCATATCCCTGAGCTATTCCAGGTGAGAATGCAGGAGGTGCACTGTAATAGTCATGATACCTTATTCAGAATATATATCCTAAATACTCTGGTACTGAACTACAAGTTTAGCTCAGAATGGTATTCTAACTGAATGCATACTTAATCTGTGTGCATCTATAGTTCATCCCTCAATCATGGTATCAATTTTTAAAAATAACCTTAGCTGCCCTCACTGATAAGACTGCAGAAATTTTCTGCATTTTGTGCAACAATTAGAAACACAAGGGTTCCATGTAAATACTGGCAGCCCTGGGTTGATTTCTTTACCATACAGTTCTCCAATCTTTCTGGCTTTGTGGACCAGCTAAGGGGTGGGGGTGGGAAGAGGGGATGGTTCTACACAAATGGTTGGCATGCAAACCCACTGCTCACGCAAATGGAGTGCATATGCGTACCCACTACTCTTGGAAGTGGGGATGTGCGCATGCGCAGTCTTGCCAATTCCTTCCACGGCCTGGTTCCAAATGATTCAAGGCCCAGTAGTGGGCCACAACCCAGGGATTGGGGACCCCTGCTTTACAGCTTCTCTTTTCATTCTAGAATTAAAATTTGCCTCCTTTTATTTGATTATTTATTTATTATAATATACCTCCTTTTATTTGAAGTTATGTATTCAGGATTCTCATCATCTGAATTCATTATTCTTTCCTCACCTCCTTTTTAACTACATAAACTCCTAGAGAACACCCTAGTTCCAACAAAAGTTTCATTATTCAGCTATCTCAGCTAATAGTAAATTAATGAGATCAGCTGAACCATGGTGTATACTGAAGAATGAAGGACAATTAAGCACAATAGCCAAGTTTTATACTTGTCAATGTAGGCTTCCATTTACCCATTTTAAAACTTCTCAATTATTTAGAAAACACCTATATTAAGGATAAATAACAAACAACACTTTTTTTGGTATGAGACCAAAGCTTTGTAATAGTCTACATGTAGAGTCCCAGGAATTACATATTTTTGTCATATCTTGCAATAAAGAGGGTTAAAATTATGAAAGAGGGCTTCACTATTAAAAGAATAGTAAAATGTGGTATTTAGGCAATATTAGGAATGCCTTTCAGTAAGCATTTTCCTTTTTCTAGTTTTGCTAACCAGAATAAATGCTGATTATTTATTCCTAGTTAATTGCTTTCAACAAACAGAGGAAGCTTCCTTGATGCTCAACAGACTATTGGCATAACACATTTCACATTCTGGCACAAAAATGCATTTTCAAGCTGGAAACAGTTTCATTTATTGAAGGGAAATCATCTAGACAACCACCAAGAGGGGAGGGGGCTAATTCAAATGCATCCAATATTGAAGGCATCCAACAGTAAATATGGGGGCTGCTTCTTGGCACATTTTTTTGTAATTGAATACAGCTACCATCAGGAGCCCAGAAATCTTTATGGAAAAGTAGCTGGTGAGAATCTCTATGAATTGAATTATGACTTTGTTAAATATAATTCAATGGATGGTTACCAACCCAGCCTAGACAAAATTATTCAACTCAGAATGAAATATATGACAATCATTTGACAGCGCTTTCAGTAATTTTTTTCAGCAGATCAAGGCTGTTGAGAAAAAAACCAAAAGCCCACTGATGGACGCTAGAAGGCAACAGAGACACAGAAGTCAACTCTCTGCTGCTGCCTAGTGGTCATCTGACTTTATGCAGCCCAGATCTGCTAGGTAAATCTGCTATTCAGCACCCAGGAATAGGGCTCGCTCTTCAAAATGTATAGCCAGCCTCCTCCGCAAAACGTTGATCCTATTCTGAATCGGGTAGGTGAAATATTGCATTATCTAAAAAAGGACAGCACATATTCCATGCTCGCTCCCATCCAACCAATACATTTAAAATTATCTTGCTAAACCATGAGTCTGGGGAATTACATTTTTGACAACAGGTTCTTGAACGTCTTGAACAACAACCACTCACGGATACTTTATATCAACCAGCACTGCAAATTTATGTGTATGAATTAAAATGGCTGCTTGTGCAGGAGAAAAATGGAGGTAAGGTAACCTTTAAGAGCAACTCTCGGGGTGGTAGCAGGAAAATCCAATCACACTTGGCCAATAAAGAATTCTATTCTATTCTAAAAATGAAAAAAGCGGGGGGGGGGGGGAAGGGGTAAGGAAAGCAACAGTGAAATCGAGGAGGAATGATTAAGAATAATAACCCCCCCACCTCCGAAACCGCCCCTTCCCACCGTATATATAGCCTACCTTTCTATCAACGTAGAGTTAACGTAAGTCACACAGTTTAAGCTCCGTAGCCAGCCCGATGGAATTTATTTTTGCCTGCCGAGACCCCACCGACCACCTCGGATGCCTTTCATTGAAGCAACACGCAGGTTCCGAGGAGGCGCAATCCAGGATTCACCACACTGACCTTCCTCCCGGCTTTCCTCCCTTTTTTCCCCCGCTCCTCCCGCCGCCCCCTTCGACCGACTCGCGACTATTTTTAGGCAGCCGAGAAAACAAGCGCTGATCCTCCGGGCGCGGGGAGGCGCCTTCTGCGCGCGAAAAGGCCGGGCTCTGCGCCGGCGGGGCGGGGAGCTTCTCGCCGCTGAAACCGAAGGACGCGCGTCCCGTCCGCAAAAGGCGCGCGCTGCTCTGCGGGGGAAGCAGCCGCCGTCCTCCTGACAAGAGCGGAGGCGGGCTGGGCGGCCCGAGTGAAACTGGCGGGGATTCCGGCTTGGATTCCGACAGTTCCGATTAGCTCCCGCTTTCCAGCAGCCCCGCCACGCGTCTTTCGAGCGGGTTAAACGAACCACGTTCACACGGCTCTGGCCAGATACGTGCTACGCCCTCCCTCCCTCCCGTCGCCCCTGCGGGCTCCGTTCCCTTTCTTCCCGCCACCCCACGCCGTTTAGTTACACCTCGGGAGGAGAGCAACGTGCGTGTCGACTCACCTTTCCGACGACCGATTATTTAACGCGTCTGCTTGGCCTCTGGCTGCGGCTAAGCCGCGGCTGGGCGCTTGTTTTCAGCAGCTTATGACCCAGCCGCCCCCTGCGGCTGAGGTTTTTAAAAGAACGCCGGGGAAGGAGGGTTCGCCAGGCAGATGCCCGGGGGGACTCCCGCTGTCAGTCATTCCCCAGCACACAGCTTGCAGCTGCTGATTCCAAATTCACGGCAGTCCTGCTGCATGAAGTCATCTGCTGTTCCTCCTCCCCTATAGCTTACCGCATTCAGCTTCTACACCGCGGAGTGGAGGGGTGGCGAACAGGGGTTTTGTTGTTGTTTTTTCTTTTCCCTTCCCCGTGGAAAGCTGGCTGGGTTGAGGATGCACTTTCCTGGATTTCAAGGTGACGAGAAGTTCGGCGTTTCTCTTGAAGGTTCGCACGTACCAATCGTCCTTCCTGGAAACGGGGCGCTTGGAAGGCCAAGGGAAATTTCCCACCTCCCTTGGCTCCGACCCCGATTTCGGAGGCTGAATGGACTCTCCCACTCACTAGAACGCCTCTTTTCCCCCTCCTCGAATTTGTCTTCGAGGGCCGACTATGCTGTGCGGAAGGCTTGGCGTTTATATGGAGAGGGAGCGCCAGCGCTACCGCTTTCCTATGGGCAGAACGGCCTGGAGGGCGATCAAACGAAAACCTGGTTTTTCTTTTGCCTTGCAATAACCCTTACAACCTTACAACCCTTTCCCACTGAAAAGTCTCCCGGAGTCTGTACAATTCTGTTTCCTTTCAGCTTCTTAGGGCAGGAAATAAGTTTTGTGTGTGTATACAGTACACACATATACGTGCATCTATAATATATATACTCAAATGCACACTTGCAAGAAAAAATAATATTCTATTTTTGTTTTAGCATTTCTTCTCCACTTGCTCACCTGCTTAGTCTAATGTTAGCACACAACGTGAACCGTTTCTTCTGCGTATTCTTTCAGCTAGTCATCCAGAAAGGGTTAAACAATGAGTGGTGGCAATCTGCATGTTTTGTTGTAGCTGCTTTCACATTCCAGATGATCTTAAGTGAGGTAGGAAGGACTGTTTAACAAGAGTACCATCTAAAGAGGAGGTCATCTTCCTCTTGATGTGGAAGCATTCTGCTATCAAAGGGGATAGTAAAATGAATAATCTATGAGGAATATTGCTTATTGATAGTTGTTGCCAACTCTTTATCAACCAACAGGTAGATTTTCTTCATGATGAAGTCTCTGTAACCTGGTCCTTCAGGTCTTCCAATGCTGTATCCATTACCATCGAACTTGCTGCTGGTAAACTTTTTCTTCTCTTTCCTTCCATCTTTCCCAGCATTAGAACCATCTCCAGATTCCTAGATATTTGATAATGTGTTGGAATAATTTAAACCTGGTCATTTGTGTCTTGAGTGAAAACTGTGGATTTATTTATTTAATGATCCATTTGTTATTTTTATGACTCCCCAGGATAGTTTCAGGACTTTTTTTTCCAACTCCCAATATTCATAAGATACCATACTTTTTGGAGTACAAGATGCCTTCCCTCCCCCTAAAAGAGGGTGGAAATGTTCGTGCATCTTATACACCAAATATAGCCATTTTTGGTGTCCCGAAACCCCGCCCCATGCATCCAGTTTTTGCCAAAAACAGGCTTGTTTTTTTGCAAAAACGGGGTGCACAGAGGTTTTGGGGGGCCTGCAGAGTGCTCCTGGTGGCCGGGGAGGCAAAAACTTTTTTTTCTTGTTTACCTTTTTGAAATCTTGGTGTATCTTGTAGTTTGGTGCATTTTATAGTCCGAAAAATACGGTACTTAAAATTCAATAAAGTTCTTTCTATTCTAGTCCAGCTTTTACTCCCATAGAATATCACATAGCATACCACTACTTCTACAATGTTGACTCTAAGTATAGATACATTATAGTATCTGAATCTTTTTTAAGGTCTTCATGGCTGGTCTGCAATATCTTTGGATCGCTTAGTCTTTTACTGTTGATGGCTGATCATAAAAGGCAGAAATTGTCTATCAATTCAGTATCTTCTTTGTCAAATGAGGGATTTACAACTTCCTTATTTGAGCTCTCAAAGTAAGAGTTAAAGTGTTATACTATGTCATGTCCTAGTATTGTACATTCCATGACTGAGATGGGAAGCTATTTTCCACCACAATTGGTAACAATATTTCGGTCACTAATTAATATGGCCACATGATGTCTTGCTTTATGACTGCATTGCTTAGCGACCAAAATTTTGGTCCCAGTTGTGGTTATAAGTCAGGAACTACCAGTACCAGTTTTACAGATGACCATCAGAAGTCATTATATTAGTCATATATATCATCCCCACTGGTACTCATCAAATACACACAGCTGTTGTAGGTATTATTAGATCTTATGTACTTTACACCCCTAAGAATTGAAGGGACGCAGTAGCTCAGTGGCTAAGACGCTGAGCTTGTCAATCGAAAGGTCCGCAGTTCAGCCGTTTGAATCCTTGGTGCCGCGTAATGGGGTGAGTTCCCATTACTTGTCCCAGCTTCTGCCAACCTAGGAGTTCAAAAGCATGTACAAAATGCAAGTAAAAAAATAGGGACCACCTTTGGTGGAAAGGTAACAGCATTCTGTGCACCTTTAGCGTTTAGACATGCCAGCCATATGACACGGAGACGTCTTCAGACAGCACTGGGTCTTCAGCATAGAAATGGAGATGAACACCGCCCCTAGAGCTGGAAACAACTAGCATGCATGTGCGGGGGAACCTTTACCTTACTTGGAGAAGAAGCAAAGTTGAGGATTCTCAGATAGTGAGGGAATTTATGTTAATCAAAGGAGTAGGCAATGTGGTTTGTCTGAATGATGGAAGACATAAAGATTGCAACTTGAAAGGAACATTCACAGTCTTCTAGAAAAAGGCCTGCAGCTCTTCCGCAACTGAATAGTTGAAGAGAAAGACTATGAACAACAGAAGAGACAGCAACCAGTAAGTCTCTCTTATCTTTGCAGGACCACCTTCTGCCTTCGTCCCACCGCCCGGTGCGCTCACACAGGGTTGCTCTCCTCAGGGTGCCATCGGC
>JANHFM010010379.1:248178-260476 GCA_032468115.1 Grayia smithii | reverse complement strand
GCTGGGACAAGTAACGGGAGCTCACCCCATTACATGGCACTAGGGATTTGAACCACTGAACTGTTGACCTTTCAATCGACAAGTTCAGCATCTTAGCCACTGAGCCACCGCATCCCTTTTCTAGTTCTTTCACTAGATCCCAGGAAAAGAAATCAGTGGTTGAAAATTCAAAGATATTTGAAATTAGATTTCTCCAACTTGATATGTGAGCCCAGTCAGACAGAAAATTTGACAGCATAGTGCCACTTGTTCTCGTCTGGTTCAACAAAATTTATGAGTTCTGCTCAGGATTAAATAATAATAATAATAATAATAATAATAATAATAGTCTCTTCTCCATGATTCATTATTTCATAGCAGAGTCCTTTGAAACTACCAGCAAATTGTAGCTCTTCAACATGCCCAGAAACATTAATTGCCTTAACCCTGGGGCAAAATTTACTACGACACTTCCATGTTTTAATAAACTTTGAATTTCATCAGTGTTTCAAGAATAAACATGTTCATCAGAGTAAAAGAAAGGTTACAATAATAATCCATTGATGATATTGGTGTTATTGTACCCAGAAACTCTCAGGTAGATGTGTCTCCTTTCACATACCTAATCCCCCCTTTAGCAGGCACGTAGTGTTCAGGTTTTGGATTAGTTTGCTATGATTGGACTAGAAGACCTCCAAGGTCCCTTCCAACCTTGTTATTCTATGTTCTATATCAAGCGTCTCCAACCTTGGCAACTTTAAGCCTGGAGGACTTCAACTCCCAGAATTCCCCAGCCAGCAAAGCTGCCTGGGGAATTCTGAGAATTGGAATCCACCAGGCTTAAAGTTGCGAAGGTTGAGACCTCTGTTCTATATGTGTTGTCTAAGCCTAGCCAGATATGGTTCTTGAGTGAATAATGGATTATTGTAGTATTTTTCAGACTAATAATAAACACTGGATCAAGCATGCTATGCCAACCTTTGCTTAATCTGGCCTATTAGATAAACCATAATTGTACCAGGTAGTATTATATGTAGGTACATCTAAATCTAACTCAACGTTTTAAAATAATGGCTTGGTGAAGAAAACATAGCATTGAAAGATCAGAACTGGTTTGAAAGTCCCAAATGATGATGTCCTCACTCTTGCTAAATATCTAGGTTCTTCTAGAAATGTAGCATTCAAGGCCTCCATATTACCTCAGAAATTTTAAGTACTGCTGCAGAAATACTAGCATACTGTCCCTAGAAAGAACTGATTTTTATAGGTTAATTTGGTTTGCCCTAGTCTTTCTAAATATTCACCTTTCTTTGGTAGTCCTTCACAAATTTAGCAAACAGAGCAGGTAATATCATCAACTTAAATTTAAACCCAAAGATACCACCTACTATGACCAAGACCAATATTGTTCTATTTTTTTGAAAAAAATATATTTCAAAATTCACAGGAATTTTGAATCAGAGAAGGCATATCTAAGGAAAATTGTGGTTTAAAAGTGCAAGGAGAATAGCATCTGGATTCTTTACTTCTAATGCACCTGTTAACATTTGCCTTCCCTTTCACTCATTAGTGAAAACTTTGTGATTGAACGGTACGGTAGACATATCTTTGACCATGCAAAAAAGTAATGAGTTTCAAAGAATCATCCTGACTGTCTGACTTCTTAGGACTTATTTAGGACTTATTTTCCGTGTTCTCACAAAAGGGTGGGAGAGAATAACAGAGAGGAAGGAAGGAAGGAAGGAAGGAAGGAAGGAAGGAAGGAAGGAAGGAAGGAAGGAAGGGAGGAAGGAAGGAAGGGCATTTGAATAGACATTGTTAAGAAGTAGGGTGAATAGATGGTGTGATTCATTTTAAAATAAAGTTTAATTATTATACTTGTATCGGATATAGATAATAAATTATTTACCTTGCTTTGCAAATGGAAGTTGGATTTTGAAAAATAATCTCAGTTAGCTCTGTGAAATTTAATTAATAATTAAAGCTTTTTTTAAAAAAAATTTTTTTTTTACTAGTGTCTCATTGCTATTTGCTTGATGTTCAGCTTTATCGCCTACTGTCTGACCTGTAATTTTCAGGGTTCCCCAGAACAAAACTGACATTATTAAAATCCGCTTAAACATTGCAACCATCCAAAGCTGCTGCCTATCTAAGATAGCGCTGCCTGAAATTGGACAAAGAAGCAGGCCCTGATCGGACAGCAGGTGGCATTCCAAGCTTTCAGCAGTAAATGACTGAGCAGCAGGAGTTCTATGCTAAAAAGGAACATTTAGAAATTGTTACACTGATCTATGCCAATTCTAGCTAGACACCCCAAAACCAATTTAGGGAAGCATCTAAGAAAACCATTAGAGTAAACTCATTCATGTTATGGATTACAGACCTCCAAAACCTTAGCAACTCATTCCAACTCTGTCATTTTATTCTGTTCTATTCCTCTCACTGACTGTTGCCAATCAGTCTGCCAGTCCTTCATGCACACAAACGCACAACTTATTAAGAACCCTGGAATAGAAGGTTGAATTTGGCCTCTGTGGGTTCTTCGCTTTATGATAACAAATTTTGCAGGTCTAATCCTAACAAATGACTGGTTGCTTTGTCTTGAGATGTTTAATCAACAATAAAATCTTTGTAACAATAAAATCTTTGTAACAATAAAATCTTTGTAACAAAGATTTTACTGTATTGTAACAAAGGCAATAAAAGTAGCTGCTTGAAAACCCATTTGAATGTTAATTGCTTTACTGAAAAGAATCAAGGCCTGAATTTTTTAAGCTTCCATTGTATATATGTAAAGTGGATGTGTTTAACATGCATCTATTTTTAAGATATAATCTGCAATGTTAAAGTCACACTGAATTTGTTACATATACATAAGTTAAATTCAGAGAACTGAAGTGAGAAGTTCTTGTTGAAGCTTAACACATCCATTTTTTTTTTACCTTAAACCCTATACCTCCCCCAAATCTGGACCGATTCTCCTAGCTTTTTTTTTTTTAAGTCTATTAGCTATTCCCTTTTTTACAACTTTACCAACTTCCTAAAACTGTTGAAAATGGTTCTTTGGCCCTCTCTTATGGCTCTCACAAGTCTTCCTTCAATTTTTTCTTTCTTTGTGGCTACATGAAAGTTGCCTAAGCCTACTCTAAAGTCTTTATGGAATGTTACAGTTGACAGTATCCTGGAATCCGTCTTCCTTGGAAAGACACTGTTACTGTTCTGTCCTAACAACTCAGTACAGATTTTCTTCTCTGATATTCATCACCCTAGTTCAACCAATGAACTCCAAAAGGTGAGTCTCCTATTTTAGGTGCCTGAAATTACAGCCTATTCCATCCAGGTTTGCATGGATTGAATGACAAAAATAGCAGCCATGATCACAATGTTCCTGCAATTAAACAACCTGTCCAGTTTGATCCATATTTATTATGTAGAAGCCTGTGAACAATTCCCTGACTAATTTCCATTTTGAGCACCCCTTCTAAGCTGGGCCTCATTAGATTTTTTCAATCATTTTTCACTCACCAAGGTAACCTTGGCAAAGTCTTGAACATCAAGCATATTCTGCAGCACTTTTTGGCTCTCTCACAGTCCCAAGCGAGAATTGGCCCACATCCAACCCTTGAAGCCTTATTCTTAGCCAAGCACAAACTGAGCTGCCAGGGTATCAGGAGCCTGGCTTTCTACTGCTAAGATGGGAAAAGGGGTGTTTTCTCATTTAATCTGACTTGTATCACAGTAATTCATCAAGACCTTCAGCCACTGTTCTTCTTTAATATAACTTCTGATTTAAACCATGAAGGCTCCGAGAGAGCCAATCAGTTAAAGATTGTGAAGCAGACATTCCAAAGCCAGGCTGTAGATCATAGTTAGAGCACTAAGAATGTAATTAAAAAGCTACAACTTCCCTTTTAAAATCAATCCGCAGCCAGAATATTTCACTCTTACAGACTTGGATAGGATTGAAGGCAGAAAATCTACCATAGCTAGATACTCGTGATAAATTGTCACGCATGACTCTATTGTGTCATGATGGTGCAATGCTGCTTTCATCATCTCATGCTCCCCCTTTTTTGAGAATGCCTCTCAATAGAAACCGGGACTCCCTACTGGATTCTATGCAGCACGGGTGTCAAACTCGATTGTGTCATGTGACATATCGTGATGTTTTTTTGCCTTTGTGGGGCCAGGGTGGGCGTGGCCTGCACGTGACGTATCCAGCCCGTGGGCTGCCAGTTTGATAGGCTTGCTATGCAATAAGGAAGATGACTGACAGTGAGAGATTAGAGCCAATACTAGGTTTCAAATCCTGTGGCTCATGGTTTGCTCATGGGTGGGTGCGTGCAACACTTCTGCGCATGTGCAGAGACATCCGGGTGGGTGGATGGATCCTCTGTTGCCGCCACTAGCGGTTTGCCGGATGTGGGGCAAAACGGTAGCAACCCACGACTGGTTAGAGCCATTGCTAAAGCAAAGAGAGGTAAAACAGTCCGAAATGTCTATGAAGATTCTCAGTCATCCAGGTCATGGTTGTCCCAAAGCTGCTTTTTTCTCAAAAGGCAAGTGGACTTTCTGTTTTTTTCTTTGAGGACATTTCACTTGTCATCTAAGAAACTTCTTTGGCTATCCCAACTGGGCCTTCATCAAATCCAGAAATGGATCTAGTAGGTGTTCTTCCATAATAGACCAAAAAAAAAAGAACTACAAATGAAGCAACATTGACATTCCATAAATTCTAGGAAAAACTCAGAAGAATTTTCAACCAACACAACATATGTGCCAGGGGTGAAATCTAAATTTTGTTACTACCGGTTCTGGTGGGCGTGGCAGGGGAAGGATACTGCAAAATCTTCATTCTTACCCCCCTCCAGGGGAAATCTCAATTCCCACCCCACTCCAGAGGAAGGATATTGCAAAATCTCCATTCCCACCCCACTCTGTGGCCAGCCAGAGGTGATATTTCCCAGTTCTCCAAACTGCTCAAAATTTCCACTACTCCAGAACCTGTCAGAACCTGCTGGATTTCACCCCTGTTCTATCTCCTATATCGATTTTCAGTTCCTTATCATATCAGTGATATGATAGCCGCTACTTTTCTCTTGACAATGCAGAGAAAACAGCAACCCGAACTTAAAAGCACCTTTGTATGAGAAATACGAGTACATGCCTCACCTTTCCCACGAGGAATCCAGCAACGCTCCAAATTCTTTTTCACTTTAGCTTCCTCGATCGCCGCTACACACATTCAAAATTACCACTTTCTCCCTCCAGTCCTCGGAAAGCCGAAGGCATCCGAGAACGATTGGTCAGCAATTGAAAATAATCTTGCCTCCGCGTTCTTCGGTTGAACCAATAGGGCTCCTCCGAACCGCGCTGCCTGTATTGTTTTTCAAATCCCATTGGCTACGAATTCGAAAAGTGAGAGATGATTGGCTGAAGGCAAAGGAGTGCTGGGAGCGCGTCTCGTAGTCTTGCAACTTTTCCTCTGCAATAAAAGACTTTGACCGCACGCAAGTTGGAAGAGTGAAGGAGTTGGGAGCCTCCTCATAGCCCAACTGGATTCTGATCCGAGGACTTTTGAGCACGGAGTGACTTGCATAGCAATGAGACAAAATTACTACCGTAGTATCGAGGAGCCTATTTTGGGGAATCTCTAGCTCCCATTCCCATATTACCAAAAAATAGTTATCGGAAATGAAGTGGGAGGCGGGAGACAGAAGCCAAGCTTATTAAAAGCGCCCAAGCTTCTCTTTCTTCATTGCAGCCTAAGGCACAACTCAGCAACGTGAAGAAAATAAAAAAGTTCTCCATAAAGTATAATCCAGCGTTGTGCAGTCCACAAAAATAAATTAGAACTGCCTTATCTGAACTGCCAAAATCCACTTGATCGCTAGATAATAGAAGTTACAGAAAATCCTAACTCACTGCTCCCATCTGGTGGTGGCCTTCATTTTTGCAATCTAAAATGGAAGTAAACGGATTCATTCTGGAGATGGTCTATATACCCAGAATTTGACAACTTGATGCCATATAATCACATAAAGATCAGGATGTGTATACTTGCCAATTCTCCCTGGGTAGGTTCATTGAGTCAGTGCTGGAAAGAGAAAGTGGAAAATGAAGGACTCAGAAAGACAATCAAGCTGCTTAGAATTTTTTTTTATTTTATATTTATTTTTAATTTCCTTTAAGAAATCTAAGAGGGAAAAATTGTTCCTTATTCGCTACCCCACTGATTTCCCCCTCACATTTATCCTGTGACCTCAAGGAGATTCCTCTACTACTACTCTGCAAGCACTTCGAGACACAAATATCTTAGTACCTTCAGTCAAAGACGGGCTGTTTCCAACTGTTATGGCCAGGGATAAAGATACAAAGGCACATAGAAATTATGAATTTACAGCATAATTTGCTGTACATTTGCCCTTAAGAGGCCTAGCTGCTACCCAAGTCTGGCTACCCAGGTCCAATTGCCACTTTCCAAGTTATATGAGGAGGATACATGACTCAGCACTGGTCCAGATGTTTTACATGCAAAATCAGCATGGATGTCCATGCCTCATTATTTCTTGGATCAATTACTGCAATGTGCTCTCTTTGAATGCTATTTTGAAGTTGCAATTATTAAATATGAGCAGCCTAGCTATAGCAATGCCAGCAATGTACAACACCAGTTCTGTGGACATTCCGCTGGCTTCCAGTAGGCTTTCAAATATAATTAAAAGTGCTGATTATAAATTATGAATCCCTTGGCATCTAGGTATTTACAGGACTGACTGATTTAGGTAAAGCCAATCTAATTTATTTAGCCCTGAGGAGCATGTTGATACTTCGTCTCCAATGAGATCAGAGGGGGAGGGGGAACTAGATTACAGGTAGTCCTTGGGTTATGATGGCAATTGGGAGTGGCATAAGCAATGCAGGCATAAAGCTTGACACAGTATATTTGTGTTGCTTAGTCACAGCAATCCTGGCAGTCACGGTTGCTATCATAACCTCAAGGTGTATGAGTTGTTAAGTATGAAGTGGCAGGAGTCCCAGCAGGATGCTATGGGGGAGGCCCTGGGAAGCCCAATGTGAGTTGGTGGAGGCTGTTGGCAGATGGGTGTGCTACATGCAGAAGTGTCTTCCTGGAACGACTAGCAATCTTCCCTGCTGGCTTCCACACTGACTTTGCTTATGGGAAACCAACAAGGAAGGTCACAAATGGTGATCAAGTGATCACAGTTCCCTGCAGCATCATAACTGTTAGCTAGGTACCCTGGATTGGATTGTCTGGACTGTAGTCATGTGATGCTGCCTTGGCTAGATGTTAGAGGACTGGTCATATGTCCATTTTTTTCAGTGCTGCAGTGACTTTGAATAATTGCTGAACAAATAGACTAGTGTTGATCATGAAAGACTATTTGTTGTTTATCAGGAAATCTGGATGGCAACTGGCTTTACAGTTTTCTGGAAAGTAGTGAAAAGTCTTCCATAGAACTTCTGGGAACGTGTTATAGTCACTCGGAAACCATTGTGTCCTTGAGGTGGGGTAGGGGGCTGTTTTATGATGTTATAATTTTATGTGGCTATAAATGGCAGAGTATTACAAACTCAGCAATATAAAACTACTGCAAATAAATACACGAATCACTGCAGACAATACCTGAGCGAGATTTGGCAACACTCAAACTTTTAATACAATGAGAGCCTTTCAGTATGAAAGGGAGATAAATTCCTAGTTATTGGATTTGTTATCATTGCACTTTTATTGCTGGAAAGAATGCCAGTATTTGTTTTCCTTCCTTGGGTGCCAAGTTAATTACATTGGCCTCTGAACAGACAGGTATGGGATTGCGAGGTTGTTGGTTCAAATTATAAATATATTGATTATTCTGTAACTGATTGTCAGAGTGGTAAATTTCATCTGAATTTTTGAAATCTCAGAGTATCTTTTCTATTCTTGCCACTAGGTGATCCCCTTTTACACAGAAAAATCCATACTGTTATATGTGCCTTTGGGGGGAAAAAAGCAAAAACTTTCTAAATGGATTTGGATTTTTAAATTCTTAGTATTTTATATAGCCCCCACCTTGGTTATTATAATATTAGACATCAGCAGAGTCTGATTTTAATATCTTTTAGAAATGGATGAGTTAAATATATGCTGGTATTCTTGATTCAGTGGAAAGTCTAATAATATTGCTTTATGATCAAAGTTTAAGGTTTTATTTAAAAAATAAAAATAGGCTGTATTTTATTTTTACATGTAATATTTTTGTGTTTTGAGCTTAAATGGACTCCAGAGGGTGGTAGAGGACAGGAAGGCCTGGAGGAACATTGTCCATGGGGTTGCGATGGGTCAGACACAACTTCGCAACTAACAGCAACAATTTTTTGTATTTCTTTCTTTCAGATTATATAATTAAATTTACCTATAATATACTGTAGGTAATCTCTGACTTAAAATTTCTTAATTCATTGGTTATTGTATTTCTAAGAAACAAAAAATTGTATTAAGAAATAATTGCACGTACAGTACGTATTGTTATACTGTGCAGAGAAAAGGAGGTGATCTGTATTCTGCAAGCTGAATGTGTTCCTCTCTTTATGCCAATTGACACATGGGTATTCTTTCCATTTTCTGCATTGCTTGGTTGGCCGTCTACTTTTGGTGAGGCCATTAGCAAGATGGGCAGCGATCTATTGTACAGTTGCGGGGTTGCACTGAAGGAAGTGGTTTATATTCTTCCCTGCTACCTATGATACTGTGTGCCAGGAGTGAAATCTAAATTTTGTTACTACCGGTTCTGTGGGCATGGCTTGGTGGGCATGACAGGGGAAGTATACTGCAAAATCTTCATTCTTACCCCCCTCCAGGGGAAATTTCCATTCCCACCCCACTCCAGAGGAAGGATATTGCAAAATCTCCATTTCCACCCCACTCTGGGGCCAGCCAGAGGTGATATTTCCCAGTTCTCCAAACTGCTCAAAATTTCTGCTTCCGGTTCTCCAGAACTGTCAGAACCTGCTGGATTTCACCCCTGCTGTATGCTATCTATTGTTTGTATGCATGATATTGACTGTGCCACAGTTTAACCAGGGTCCCCACCAGTGGTGAAATCCAATTTTGTTTTTACTACTGGTTCTGTGGGCGTGGCTTGATGGGCGTGGCATGGTTTGGTGGGCATGGCAGGGGAAGGATACTGCAGAGGGGTATTTGCCGGTTCTCTGAACTACTCAAAGTTTCTGCTACCGGTTCTCCGAACTGCTCAAAATTTCTGCTACCGGTTCTCCAGAACCTGTCAGATTTCACCCCTGGTGAAATTTCACCCCTGGTGGATTTCACCCCTGGTCCCCACTTAATTAGAGTCTAGTTTAGACTCTAGTTAAGTGGGGTCTAGGGTGGGATTCTTTATCAGTGAAAAGCAAGTTAAACATTTGTAAATAAGTAATTGATTTAGTTACCACAGCTGTGATTAATATTGCTGCTGATTTATGCCACAGCCACTATTAAAAGAATGAATCATGAAGAGGCCTGGGATTTTGCCAAAAGTTCTAGTGATTTAATCATAATATCTCAGCTCCTTTATGAGTGCACAGTTAATACTATCCTGACATGATGATAGCATGGACTCTCTGTGTGAGAATGTGGGTTAAAAAAAGGGTATATAATTCAGTAAATAAAACTCTCAGTTTTACATACAGTGGGGTGCCCTAAGGCTCTGTCTTTGTCCCAGTACTCGTCAGTATCTTCATAAATGATTTAGATGAGGGGATAGAAAGGGAACTCATCAAATTTGCAGATGACACCACGCTGGCAGGAATAGGGAATAGCCAACATTCCAGAAGATAGGCTCAAGATACAGAAGGATCTTGTCAGGCTTGAACATTGGGAGGTATCTTAACAAAATGAAATTCAGTGGTGACGAAAGAAAGGTCCCACATTTTGGCAAAAAAAAACAAAATCACAGGCATAGAATAGGTGGTACCTGGTGAGAGAAATCTTGGAGTCCTAGTGGATGCTTAAATCGCTTAAATATGAGCCTGCAATATACTGCATCTGCCAAAAAAGCCAACAGGGTCGTAGGCTGCATTAACAGAGTCAATCAAGTTCACATGAAGTGTTAATACCACTTTGTAAAGTCTTGGGCAGACAACACGTGGAATATTGCATCCAGTTTTGGTTGCCATGATATAAAAAAGATATTGCGACTAAAAAAAGAGTGCAGAGAAGAGCAACAAAGATGATTGGGGGACTGGAGAGTAAAACATGAATGGTTGTGTATGTTTAATGAAAACAAGTAGTTTAATGAAAAGAAGGACCAGGGGTGACATGATAACAGTGTTCCAATATTTGAGGGGCTGCACAAAGAAGAGGGAGTCAACCTATTCTCCAAAACACCTGAAGGCAGGACATGAAGCAATGGATGGAAACTAATCAAGCAGAAAAGCAACCTAGAACTAAGGAGAAATTTCCTGACAGTTAGAACAATTAATCAGTGGAGCAACTTGCCTCCAAAGTTGTAAATGCTTCAACAATGGAAATTTTTAAGAAGATATTGGAAAACCTGAAATAGGAGAGCTCATTAGCTCTGTTTTGTTACAAGCAGGCTGGGAAACATACAAATAGCAATCACAGGAGTGCCGGACGCTATGATTGTTGTAAATGTGAGAATTGGTCATAAAGTTGGAGATTTTTACATTATTGTAACTTCAAATGGACACTATACAAGGCCGACAATAAGCAAGGACAATTTGTATACAGCATGCCCTCTCAAAATCAGTGTCTTGTTTTAGTGCAGTGTTTTTCAAATTTGGCAACTTTGGGAGGTGAAGTCCATGCATCCTAAGGTTGCCAAGTTTGAAAAACGCAGCTTTCAATTCAAGAGATTGTCCATAAAACCCCACTATGTAAGTGATAGTCTACGGTATTTTTGCTTTATTTTTGCTCCTCTAAGAATTTAACTGAATTGAAGATTTAGAGTTGGGTTCAGTGGAAGTCTGTTACTTGAGGAGGGAGAAAGTGAACCATAGCTATGGACTCTCCATCCCTCTGTAGCCCCTGGAAATGCTAGTACGTTTAATCAGTAGATATGCTTTAAATTTGAAGGCCCCTTTCCATAGCTCCCTTTCCATTATGATTATGCTAATTCTTTACCTCTGAATATAAGAAATTGCTTTAGTGAAACATTGTACCATTACTTATTGCTTCATGCTTCAGATTTTTTCTTTTTTTGAATATTTAATTTAGCATATGAATCTTATTATTAAACTAACCCTAGCTCACTTGAATCAAACTTCTGCAACCTGGAGCCTTCTTGTGGGCTACGATGGCTTGCAGTAATGGACATATATGGAGGAAAACTAGCTCAGAACTGATCCTTTTTCTGTTCCCCATATTGGAGTCATATTCAAATTATTAGTGGAACGTAACATGCTTCAGATCATGGGAATTCAAGCTTTCTATCATAGCTGAAAATTAGGCTGCTTTATTTTCCAAGCTGTTAAATGACAATTTCTACAAATTATTGAAATACAGGGTTCTGTAGGCTTGCTCTGGCAAGAATAATAAGCGATGATGAGGCAGATAGTTATACATACACACACACACACACACACACACACACAGAGGGAGAAGGAAAATTATATTGATTCAAAATTAATATTACAGAACTTTTGGAAAACAACAATAAAAAATGCTGTATTTCTATTTGAGAAGCTGCATTTCATCCTATTTTCTTTTCCAACACGTTATCTGAATGGATGATAATCTCCAACAAAACTATTTGGCTTAGTATCCACCTTCGTAATTGCAAGCCATAAAGTATTATAACATGTTAGCTCATGCTTCAAGGCAACAGGTTTGTTTTCCAGGATTGCGTAATCCAAATTCCTTTTTCCAAAGAAGAGAGGAGGGAGATAAAGCTGGCAAGTGTAAGGATTAGCGTGCACAGACACATTAGGCAAATAAACTTTTGACTTAATGATTGTAAGCACCACAAAATATTAAGCAGACTTTTAGAATGCACGGATGCCATGAGCTGACATACAGTACTTTCTTTCTATATGTATTGTTCAGCATCTGTGGGGTTGTTTAAGTTGTGAAAGTATATTATAGTAAAGTATAACCCGTGCATTCTTTAAATAACATTTAATAACTAATAATTTAAATAGCTTTTAATCAATTGATACATGTGCTCCCACACCATTTAGATCAGTGTTTCTCAACGTTGGCCACTGGAAGATGTGTAGACTTCAACTCCCAGAATTCCCCACCTCTCCCCCCTCCCCGTGGACCCTTAGGCTTGTTTGGGAACTCCTGGTGGAATCTACT
>JANHFM010010379.1:230751-240977 GCA_032468115.1 Grayia smithii | reverse complement strand
ATCTATCTATCTATCTATCTATCTATCTATCTATCTATCTATCTATCTATCTATCTATCTATCTATCATCTATCTAACATTACCTATCTATCTATCTATTTATCTTTCTATCTATCATCTATCTATCATCTTTTCACACAGTTCACATGTTCATTGATAGGATGAAAGAAGGGATTATAGAAACACCAGTCATTTACCAAGTAATTCTAAAAAAAAACAACCTGATTTTTGAAATTTACAGGATTTCTCTATTAGTTTGGATTAGCAATTTATTTCAAATTTAACATATGAATTTAATTGACTCAACAGCACCAAATGACACTTTATTTAAATTTTATATCTAAAATTTATTAGTTATGCTCTAGTAGCTTTCAAGGTGACATAATAAAAAGCTGCAAAGTATATTAAACTACACATAAATTGTTATTATGGAAGAAGTGTAATAAAATAAAATTCTTCATTTATTCTTCAGGGTTCTTTTATGCCTTGTAAATGTGAACAGATCCCAATATGTGGACATTATCACTTAAAATAGAGACAGCGAAGAATTCTCTGTTGTGTACTGTATGTAAATACAATATGATCCAATCCAGGAATTTTCAAAGTAGTACTAGTACTGATCGGACTCTAAGTTGAATGATTCTATAAAAAGCCACAAATAATGTGGGGCAACAGATAATAGGATATCAATTGGCAGTTGAGGAGACAAAGTATTTTTATTGCATCTCTTTCATGATGATGGCCTATAGGCTGTTGATGGCGGCAAAAAGACCATATTCTATGCTGAAGAATATATCTAACTGCTGGCAAAAAAGTAAAGGTATTTCTGTACCATGCAATCACACACATCTTTAAGACTATATAAGATTTTTAGAGACAGTCTGAGATATATATTTAAATTAGCGAGAGAGTGAGAGAGGGAGTGAGAGAGAGAGAGAGAGAGAGAGAGAGAGAGAGAATGGGTGAGGGAGAGAAAGAATGGGTGAGGGGAAAACTGCACCTAGAAAAATATGTAATATGTAATAGGCATGTGATGCACAAATAATCAACTGTCACTTAGCATAGAACATAAGAAATGGGGGGGGGGACGAAAGTGTTTCTGTTAGCTGAAAAAAGGATGGGAGCAAAATGTGCTGAATTTACCTCAAGAGAGAGAAGATGGGGTAGCAGCCTTAGCTGTCAGAAGGCAACTATCAGTTTAAGCAGGCTTCAGTCCTGGTAAACAATAAAGATTCTTTACTAGTCAAGCCATGTTGAGCGCCTGGGGAAGTTCAACTGTGTTTGAGTCTACTGAAGTCTGACATAGAAAGCAATAACAAGGCTTTGTTGCTCTTATTGTTAATTTTTCACCAGAGCTAGAAAACCAATCTGCTATTTGACCTTAGCTGATCTTGAGAAAGCTCAAGAGGTTTGGATTCTTAGCATCTAGATAATAAACAACTAATGAATCCCACAGCTGTTGCCCCATTCCTATCTGCAGCCCTCTCTTGCTTCCTGCTATATTTATAATACTTAGTATATAAAGATGCTACACTTACAGGCATCTTACACCACATACAATTTCTAAAAGCTAAGTAATGCTAGCCTTGATTATATGAGAGCTACCCAGAAATCTCAGGGCATTGGAGTAGATTTTTGTTGCATCTGAATTTGAATTAGACATGCTGAGAGAGTTCATACTTTGGATAGAGAGGATCATTGGTTTGAAAGAGGGTTAAAATAATCCATCTATGTTAGAATTGACCTTCCTTCTTATTCCTCAACTGAAGGGCAGGAATAAGACACTACCTATCTCCAGTTTACAATGCAGCCCTTGTATTGGTTCCAATAAGATTCCACAACTAATTACACCCTGATTTAGATAACCCTGAGGGCACAAATCAATCCTGAAGTGGCCTCAACAGCTCTCAGAGACTGCAAAGAAATAACATCCTTGTCAGGCCTGGAGGCCATCTTTTTTGTTGGGCCTTCAGGTC
Organism: Grayia smithii; assembly: GCA_032468115.1. Lineage (NCBI taxonomy): Eukaryota > Metazoa > Chordata > Lepidosauria > Squamata > Grayiidae > Grayia > Grayia smithii. The sequence goes on along the minus strand of JANHFM010010379.1, from coordinate 239,001 downwards.
TGCCACATTTACTACTGTGGGAAACAGGGAGGGGGGATTCTATGGAGCCAGGGTGATATATAGCCATAATAACATTCCTTTCTCAGAAAGTCAAGCTTATTTTGCTCTGCACCTGGATGGCTGGAACTGGGAAAATTGGACCATGTGATGGATATGTGGGTGTTGGGCAGGGACTTGAACTTTCTTTTGGGTGAGGAAAACCTGGAAGCTTTCAGATTCGGGTTTTCCCAGATGTGCCAATATGACATCTCTAATAAAATGGAACTTGGAGGAACTTGAAGCGTTGGAGTCTTCTTTCATTGGGGCTGATGTTTGGAACCCTGACATAGGCAACCTGTGCAAAGCAAAAACAATTTGAGTACAGGTGTATCATTTAAGGGTGTGATCCCCCCCCCCAGGTTTGGTTGAGTTCTTTTCATGGAATTTGGCTATGAGGTGATCAGCTTGGATGTTTTTGCTCTTTACCCAGCATGCCTCTGATAGAGGGTAGCCCCTCCACTTGATTAAGTATTGGAGTTGGCCCCTGTGCCACCTAGAGTCAAGGATTCCAAGTAATACACCCATAGCAAACATAACTCTGAGGCAGGTAGATTTCTCAAAGAATAGTTTTATTGGATATATCTTATTGAAAACCAACTCTGAATGTTCTCATGGTTTTCACTAATTAAAACTAAAGGTTTTCTCCCTTCCCCAAACAATTAGTCACAAGGTCCAATCAAGGTGCCATCATGTTGTCTGGCAACTTCACTCTTCCTCTCTCCAACCACCTGTGGGAATGTCCTTGGTTCCCAGGAGAAAGTATTTTGTTTTGGCTATAAACCCTAACTATCTAACTAACCCCAACTAACAAACAGGGCAAAATTGAACTATTCTTCTTTATTTAAAAGTTTTACAATACAAATTTTTCCCTTTTTTAAAAAACAAAACAAAACCCCATCTCCACCCCTTCCTCCCCCTCCCCCCTGACTTCCCGGAGCCAATACAAACATAAAAAAAATATCATTATAAAACTATTTTAACAAATTTTAACTATCCAAAACTAATCTCATCAGTAAAACTCCCAATCCATATAAATTTTACTTCATTCCAAATATTCTTATCTTTCAAATTAAGTCATTCATATCCTAATAATATTTTGTCAGATCCATATTTTCTTTGAGTATAATCTATCCACAATTTCCAGTCCAAATAATACTCTTCTTGCTTTTTATCTTTCAAGTATGCTGAAATCTTTGCCATCTCTGCCAAGTTCATAACTTTAATTGTCCAATCCTCCAGTTGCCCTCATGTTTTGTAACAACATTTGTAGTGCAAAAAATATAGTGGATATGCATCAAATAAAGCATCACCCGATTTGATTTCTTTATTCCCGAACAGTTCTCCAGCTCAAAGCCTTTGAACAGGGTAGTCAGAAACTGACCTATCAAGCCAGCCACTTTTTACATCAGTTTAGAAATGGGATACATAAAGGGACATTCAAGCTGATTTGTCTGTCTGGACAATTATCAAAAGGCATGTGAGTGACTATCACTTATGTGGTCTCAATTATTTCTAAATGTGGGAGAAGAAGTTATTTTAAACAGCTAAAGCTGCAAAAAAAGCACAGTCTAAAAAAAAGGCCATTTTTTTTAGACTTCCTATCTTCCTCACTTCAAATAGTTACTGATGAATAGAAGTCATGATTTTAGAAGAGACCAGAATTTTCTCCAATGGATTTTTTTAATCATCCAGGTTTATGGCTAGTGCTTCAAATAGTGTCAGAAGAAAAGTGGTAGCATTGGTGAACAAAAAAACCCAACCCATTGTTATATCAAGAGAATAGCTGCCATCAACACGAACAGCTTAGGTAGTATAGAGAAATAGGTATATTTTAGAAAAGATAAAGATGAACATCTCCAAAACTCCCCCATTCATGATTAATCCCACAATAATTTTTCTCCCCAGTTTAGTGGTCTTTTAAACAGTCCTTTCTATTAGATGTTTATCCCTCCCCCACTTTTTAAAGAAGGGATAATTAGGTTCTTTGTCCTAGTTTACAGATGGAAAGTTTTATGTTCCAAGGATTATCTAATAAAGAATAAAAAAAAGGTTAGGACATAGACTTTGAAGTTGCCCATTAACTCAGAACCTGGAAAGAAAATAACACTGGCACATAGGTTGCTTGATAATTTGTCACTGGGTCACCTTCAGTGAGATGGGCAGCTATATAAATTTGATTAATAAAAGAATAAATTAAAATAAATTAAATTTCTTCTCCACCATAAACCTATCATGGATGGAAAGGAGAGAGTAGACAATGTTACTGATGTTCTTCTACCCTGGAGAATCTCCACAATGCTCGTGTAATCCATAGTTATTTTTCTGATTTGAGAGTTTCAGTATCATTACTTTACCATCAAGATTTAATTCCAGAAAGAATTACTTGCAATTAAAATGACATATAGACAAGTAGTCAGTAAGTTAGTCTGACCTTGGACTCAAGAGCCAAACTGGTCCCAGTCAAGATTCCAGAGCTGAAAAATAAAAGAGCAAATGAAGAGTAAAAATACCAGGGAGTTTTATTGAAGTCCAAATATAATTGATCATGCAGGCTCACAAGAAGCAGATGTAGCTCCATCTGCTGCTTGTGAGCTTGTATGATCAATTATGAACTACTCCTAAGTGGAATATTTTACACTAAAACCCTTCAGGCTATTCCAACTGCACAAATAATACTCATTAAATCTGATTTGACTATCAAGTAATAGTAGCCCAGTGTTGAAAGAGATCACTTAAACCCTAGCTACTCCTGAGCACCATAAAGAAGAGCCCAGCACTTGTCTGGGTAATTCGATCCATTGTCAAACTGATCCTACTATGGGTGATTTTTAATAACATGCAAATGAAATCAGTCATTCTGTATTCTAAAACTATTGTTTCATATTTGGAAAGCTAGAGAACTTGAGGCACACTTTCTAATATGGGTATATTATTGATAATGATGATTGATATGACAACAACTATTACGTTCCTTCCTTTCTTAGGTTTTTGAACCTAATCATCTTTCTTTAAATGTGTTGCATCACAGCCATTTTACCCTATGGGCTGATCACAGCAGAGGCGTTGTCCATGCAGGTGAGAACTAGGAACACACAGAGAGAACTGGGAACAACACTCAAAGTATTGAAAGAGCCCTCTAGGGCTGTGATGGCAAACCTATGGCACATGTGCCAGAAGTGGCATGTAGAGCCATCTCTCCGGGCATGCCAGCCATCGCCTATTGCTCTTCTGGCCAGCTGGTCTTCACATGCACGGGAGCACCGGAAACTGGAAGAGCTGCTCCCTGGCATGCATGCATGAGTGGGGAAGCTGAGCTTCCAGTTTATGGCAAGCGCATGTGCGCCAGCCAGCTGGTCTTTGCACGTGCATGTGTGCCAGAAACCGGAAGACCAGGTGACTGTCGTGCATGCGCACACCAGAAACCAGAAGCTCAGCTTCCAGGCATGCTGGGAAGTTGTTCTTCCAGTTTCTGGCGCTCCCCCGCACACGTGCGTGTTCCCGTTTTGGCACTCAATGCCGAAAAGGTTCACCAACACTGCTCTAGGGCAGAGCTGGCTAGGGAGCTGGCTGGGGAATTCTGGGAGTTGAAGTCCACACATCTTCCAATGGCCAAGGTTGAGAAACACTGCTCTAGGGGATGTTGCTGCTTTAACTCTTGAAGGGGTACTTCCCTCATGCTCAAGTTTGGCAAAACGTCTTTTTCAAATGCTTCTCACAGATCTGCTTTTATTGCCCTTAAAATGAAATGGAGAAACCTTAGGAGCAGGTGTGCGTGGTGTGTATGTGCGTGTTGAAACGAGAAGAAAAATCCAGATCAGAGAGCCAATTGGGCTGGGAAAGTGGAAGAACTCACTTCTACTCCAAGGTCTGAAACTCCGGGTGGTCCCTGACTTTGCTTTGCTTTCTTTCCTAGCCTGTATTCAGACTGTTAAGTTCCATGGGGACTATCAGTATATGCAATTGTCAAACCTACTGAGGCTCATGAAGTCTTTTTTGATCATCCCAGATATTCAGACAGAGCTTTTCAGAGGATTATCTTTTCTTTTTTTGTCATTTTATTTAGCCACTGTTTAATCCATTAATGCATAAGGTTAACTGTTGCGTAAAAATACCTTTATACATCCCTGAAGATAATTATAGAGATATAATGTCTGGAACTGTTCCCAGCATTCTAAAAGTGGTGATAATAGTGCTTTGTCTATAGTATTAGGATATTGCCTTGTTTTATCTTCCAATAATTCCAAAAGGGAATTAATTTTTTGCAGCCATTGCATACTAAGCCAATCAAGTTTATCAAGCTATTAGTCCAGATTCAAAGACCTTTTCCTGGCTAGGCAACATCATCTGATTGTCACCTCAAGATTGGACTACTGCAATGCCCTCTACATGGGGCTGCCCTTGAGGTGCACACGGAAGCTTAGGGCTGCCCTTGAGGTGCACACAGAGTTGGTCCAGAATGCGGCTGCGTGGGTGGTGATGGGGGTACCCTGATACTCCCATGTAACACCATTCTTGCGCGAGCTGCACTGGCTACCGGTTGCCCTCCGTGTGCTGGTTTTAGCCTATAAAGCCCTACATGGCTTAGGTCCAGGGTATTTGCAAGACCACCTTCTCCTGTAGGCATCATCTCAGCACCCGGTGCGCTCTCACAGAGTTGTCCTCCTCAGGGTGCCTACAGCCAGACAATGTCGGCTGGCGGTGCCCAGGGGGAGAGATTTCTCTGTGGGAGCCCCGACCCTGTGGAATGATTTACCCACGGAACTTCAGGCCGCCCCAAACCTTCGCTCCTTCCGCCACGACCTGAAGGCGTGGTTTTTTCACCAGGTAGGCTACGGTTGACCTCTTAATCTGATTCTTAACTAGTTTAAATTTTAAATTAAGTATTTTAACTTGATTTTTAGCCCCTTTTTAAATGTAATATCTTGTTCGTTGTGTATGTTATCTATGTTTTTTATATTCTTGTTCATTTTTACTGTAAGCCGCCCTGAGTCCTTCGAGAGAAGGGTGGCATAGAAATTTAATAAATAATAATAATAATATAAATAGTTAATATATTTTTCCCCACCCCCACAATACATCAGTTTGCACTTTTTTTTTGCTGTATAAGGCATTTTTTCGCACTTTGAATAATTCATTTGGCAGCTCATTGCCATATCTTTGCATTATCTAAATAATATGATGATATCAAGACATTTGGCTATTACTGAACTCATCCCTATATCTATATCATCTTGTATAAAAAGTTAATCAGAAGTAAATTCTACTGATTTCACTGAACAGTAGGAGGATTATTTGGTTGCAGGCAGCAAGGATGATCTGTTCATGACCCTATAATACGAAGTAACAAGGTAAAAGACACATCAAAAAGGCCTTCTGCATATGAGGAAATGAAAAGAGATGTAAATTTGAAAAATGTTCTGAATAGCATTTGCTTCATATGTACGTATGTGTGGATGTATTAGAGAAAGTAAGTTCTGAATAGCATTTATTCCCTATAGATGAGAGAGAAAGAGGGTAAACATATACACTGTGGCTGCCATCTTGATTTTCTCCCTCCTCCCTGCAGATCCATCTGCATGTTATGATGATCCATTCCTGTTTCCTGTTCACTGAACAAAGATCTACTTTTCATTTGATTGCTGAGTTTGCTCTGGAGTGTCCGTTAAAGGCTTTTTAAAAATCTAAGTAAATAATGCATTACCTCTATCACATAGTTATTAGTACTCACACAAAATGCTGAAAGGTTAGTGAGAGAAAGATGACCATTGCAAACCATGTCAATTCTTTCCAAGTGAAAAGATTAATCTTTCTATATTATTTATCTTTAATAATATTTTCCATCCATTTCAAACAGAACAGATGGCAAGTGAACTAACCTGGAATTTTTTGGTCTTTTTTTTTTTAAAAAAAAGCAATATTACATTGTCTACTGATCTAAGACATTTAAAAACAGATTAACAATTTCACATGTTTACTCCTTAAGTACTCTCGTATGGATGCTCTCTGGAACTGGTGTGTCTGGTTTGAAATACAGCTTAATTTTTTATCATTATTTGCTTACTTTCCATAGATGCTAGAGCCAAGAATGCCCACAATTAGCACTCTGAGGGATGCTATGTAGGAGAAATGGATGAGGGTATCAATTGTAAAAAAACAACAACTGTAAACTGTATACAAATGCTCTTATTTCAGTAGCTCCATAGATAGTACAGCAGCAAACCTGAATACAGAAGCTGAGAATGACTACAAAAATGATAAGGGAATGTAACTCCTTCCAGGTGCCTTTTTGAGTAGCTGTAATTATGGCAGTGCCTCATTATAGTGACAGGGTACAGACTGAAGGAAGATCAGTCTTCAGCAAAGCAACTACAGACAAGAGGACATTGGAAGCTGCTCTGTCACTGCTCTGTATACCTTGATTTTGCTGAGAAATCAAATGGCTAAATTGCACCCTTCAGTTGAGGAAGGTCAGGGCAAGAATGGGAATGCTGTAGACCAGTGTTTCCTAACCTTGTCAACTTGAAGAGGTATGGACTTTAACTTCCAGAATTCCACAACCAGCATGCTGCCTGAGGAATTCTGGGAGTTGAAGTCCATAGGTCTTCAAGTTGCCAAGATTGAGAAACACTGCTGTAGATCATTCTCATTGGCTGTAATAGAATGGATGAACACTAAGCAATAAGAGTACCGGCCATCTGGATGATTTAAAAGGTAAGAATGATGTAGTATCCTTGTTAGGGAAAATGATGGGGAAAGAAGGCAGATAATATAAAAATCTGGATGGGGAGTGGTTACCTTGAAACGTCAGTGGGCAAAGTATCTGCCCTACATCTCTGCAGTCAAATCTTGCTACCCTTTTTAGTGCTTCCCAATTATTTCCTTTTAATGCATTTAAAGAATTGCTACTGCTGGTTTAAGCACTAAAAAGCTTAAGCACAGACATATCCATACACATCCACTCTTACATATTTTTTAATTCTAGCAGAAGTCTTTGTGCCTTAAGGCAAATAACCTGTTATCATACAGATATGGTTATGACCTACCATGTTATTGGCACAATAACTTGGATCTTAAGGCATAGTATCATTTGATTACTCTGTTAATTTCATAAAAAAATGTGTAGTAATATAAAAACAACAATTAACTCATGAATTACATTGGTGAAGAGCTGTTCTATTAATTTACTCACACAAATGTTCCATATGCAAATATATTATTCTTGCCAACATGTTATATATTGTTTTGCTGTGAACATTTATTGAAACTTCCCTGATTTAACACTAGTAAAGAACTGTGATCTCACCACACATTTCATGCTCCTCATATTGTGACCTTGGCTGATCAGAAGCTGGCCATAGAAAAGAAAAAAGCTAAATGTTTTTTTAATTTTAATTTTTTAAATAAAATGCTACACAGGGAAAGGATATGGGGTAGAAATTTAGGGTTGAGTTTGCAAAATATAACACTTAAAAACTGGGCTGGATTAAAATGCTTTTTGGTTCACAGTTCTGTTCTAATAGTGATTAATCAGGATGATAATGCACTAGCAGATTTGTGTGCAGTTTCCCTAGAAATAAAAATACTGCAAGCCTGAAAACATAACCTTTGAATAATAGCTGTGCCTCTTTTTAAAGGTGTCTAATTCTGTGACCATGACATATCAATATATTTTGGCTGCTGTTAAAGGAAAAAGATTGATTCAGCCACAGTCAATTTCCATTTTTCATTTTGTTTAGAGACATGCAAATTAAAATGTCCTATTAAGCAGGATTGGGATTGAATACTTATTTATTGGTAGTTTACTTATTCTTAAATTAACTGAGGCAATCAACAGGACTCCTGGTACATTCAGTGCTAAATGCCACGTGTAGCATATTTGAGATGAAAAATTGAAAATAATGACTGGTTCTTCATAGCTGGGTGGTCCATCTCAATTTATTGTGAGATCAATTTTTAGAAAGGCATAGCATCCATAGAAGTAAACATGATAACACATCAATGTAGGCTGGGCATGGTACGCTTACAGAACTTGTGGCATTTTTCATTAAGTGTGACAGATTTGCAAAACAGGATTTAAAAACTGCTCAATACTGTCTGCATTTAAATTGTTTTTGTTAAATTTACTAGCAAGTCTCATTATTATTATTATTATTATTATTTATTGCATTTATATGCCGCCCTTCTCCCGAAGGACTCGGGGCGGCTCACACA
>JANHFM010010379.1:149603-161221 GCA_032468115.1 Grayia smithii | reverse complement strand
TTGGTAAGGTTTCCTTAGATTTGGATTAAAGTTTCTAGTGCTCAGGTTAGAGACAAATGGGAAGAGAGACAAAGAGAGAGAGAGAGACAAAGAGAGAGAGAGAGAGAGAGAGAGAGAGAGGTGGATGGATGGATGGATGGATGGATGGATGGATGGAAGGAAGGACAGACAGACAGATGAATAGAACTCTCTCAAAAATATAGGCAGTGCCATGATTCAGTGGCTGAGTTCCATATAGTGTGTGCTGTTTCTCCAAGCTATGCTGGCAAAAATCAACCTAAATTTAAGGAGCTGGTGTTGGTAATTTTGTTCTAATTAAAAGAGTAGTCTGACTGATTAGATCCATATAGGAAGACTACTGTCTCAGAGTATTTGCAGCCATCATCTGCTAGTCACAGAGAGATTTAATCCTATTGTATGATTCTAGAAAAGAGCCTACAGCACAAGGGGATCATGTGACCCCCAAAAACTTCAGTCTCTCTCCCCTCCCCCTGCTAAGATGCTACATAAGTGTTTTAATGTGACAGTGAGGATACATATATTCTGTGTATCCATACATATTAGTTGTGTTTAACGCATAGTAGGATTTAATTATATTAACTATTCTACCTGTCTGCTTTTTTTGCTTTGGCTGCATTTAGTTTGGAGAGATACTTCATGGTAATCAAAGATCAAGTGGCTACAAATGATGTAACTTTGACTGTGTCATTACAGGGACTGGTATCTGAATGGAAATTACCTGGTAATCCTGGTCAGTATCACCATTATCCTTCCGCTGGCCCTCATGAAACAACTGGGTAAGGTTTACTTAAGTTTCTTAATTCTCATTTATGAGGATGCTAAACACTTCGACTGTCCCATGCTTAATGACTGTGAGGCGAAAGATGGAATTAGTATGAAAAGCAGCATGGATATTGCTGAGTATAAGTGAACAAGGGCTTTTGTTTTGCCAAGTGTTTCTAAAAAGCATGAGAATTACCCCCTATTCCATATCCACTGAAATGCTCCTCTTCATATTATTTACTATTGAAAATTAAAGTATTACCGTACTTTTCAGTCTATAAGACGCATTCCCCCCCCCCCAAAAGTGGGTGGAAATGTCTGTGTGTTTTATGAGCGAATGTTGCCAAAGCCACGCCCATCCACTGGCCCCCACTCTTTGGCCTCTGCCTCCCAGCAATTTGTCTCCTTGCAGCAAATACCAAACTACCTGGTCAACCTGATTTAGCACAAGCAGCTGACTGGCAGTTGGATCTGCCTCCCGGAATACCACCTATTAGCTGTTCCAGGCTGTGGGGATCGCCAGTGCCCAAGCTGCCACCACCTATCGCCACCTCAGCGTGCCCCATTTTTGGCCTCTATGTGTCCTGTTTTTGGCCCATTCCAGGCGGTGGGGGTAGGCGGCGGCAATCTCTGCCGCCTGGAACAGGTTGAAAATGGGATGCGCTGAGGCTGAAAATGGGCACTTGGAGGCCAAAAATGGGACATGTGGAGGTGGTGATAGGCAGTGGCGATGGGCAGCGATGGGTGGCAGCAATTCCTGCAGGCTGGAACAGCTGATAGGTGGTATTCCGGGAGGCAGATCCAACCGCCAATCAACTGCTCATGCTAAATCAGGCTGTGCTGAAGCTGACCAGGCTGTTTGCTGCAAGGAGGCAAATTGCTGGGAGGCAGAGATTTTTTTCTTGTTTTCCTCCCCAAAAGCTAGGTGTGTCTTATAGTCCAGAGCATCTTATAGTCCCAAAAAATATGGTATTTAGAACTGGACAATCTTGGACAAAGTGGAAGACCAAAGCACTCTTCCTTACTTTCAGGAACATGTGCTTCAAAACTTTCTGATAGCTAGACCTCCTTATAAATAATAATAGTGAAAGAATGACACAGAGAGAAAGAGAGATAGAAATTTAGCACAACAGGGAAACCTACAAATTACATTACAGATCCCTTGCAATGTTTTGTTTTCTCTTGTTCCAGGTTATCTTGGTTATGCCAGTGGATTTTCTCTCAGCTGCATGGTCTTCTTCCTTATTTCTGTGAGTTTGAATGATGATGGGTTATAAAGTTTTTTTTAACTCTGTGTAATATTTATTTATGATACAGAGCTGCTCATGTCTATTCAGAAGTTTGATCCGTTAAGCTCAACATGATCTACTTGCAAAAAAAATGAGCATTAAACTGAAATTTTAATTAGCAACTATAGGTAGTTCTCACTTAACAACTTGCAAGGTTGTAAAGCACAACTTTAGATGATTGTGCTGCTTAGCAACAGCAATTCCAGCACTTCTGGTTCCTGTTATTAAAGAATTCTATACTGTCTTTAAGCATAATGTCATATGGTCAGCTTTGGTGACCTCCAGCCAGCTTCTCTATTGACTTTGTTTATCAAAAGCTGGTGGTGAAGTTTGTATTTGGTGATCATGTGAACATGGGATGCTGCAACATCATAATTGTGAGTTGGTTGCTGAGGACCTGGATTACAATCAGGTGAATATAGGGGCACTGCCTCAATTATTAGATCAGTCATAAGTATTACTAGTTTCACACTATCATAAGTCATAATGGTTGCTGAATGAGTAGTTGTTAAGCAAGGATTACCTGTACATATATTTCTATCTTATCCATCTTTTAAGAGTGACAAATACATTTTCCTGTGTCCTTTATTCACATAGCAACTTGATGGGAAGGGTTAGATTAAGAAAAGTTATTCTGTGAGCTTGAGGGCTCCGTTGAAACTTTAATGCAAGTCTTTTCAATACAACATTGTTGATGTTTTGGATTACAACTTTTAATTAGCCCCAACCTATGGTTAGAGATAATAAGAGCTGTAGCTAAGACATCACAAAGACTGAGGAAATTTGATAGCTATGTTACCATGACTTGTCTAAGATACATTACCTGAAAATCTGAACGAAAGAACTTTTTGTGGTTGGACATTTTCAAGGACTTATTTGAGGTCTTTCCTTTTTCCTAGTTTAAAAAATATTTAAGAGCTTCGCTTATTCATTTGTTTGTTTACAAAAATTCTAGTACATCTCAGCCTAATCTGTTTTACAAGGATCTCGTAAAGATAAAATAGGAGAGAGTCAGGGAAGGAAAAGTGTGCTTGGTGCCAATTGCTTCTCGAAGAAGATCCAGATTAAATAAACGGAATCAAATTTTAAAAGAGGGTTCTTAGGAGAGGTATTTTATCCTAGCTTCTAAGGGAGCAATACTTCAGGGTATTGATTCACTCTGAAAGCATTTTTACTTGCACGTAATTATTTCTGCTAGATTCTACCTCCATCAAACCTGATGTATCAAGCCTCTGAATCTGGTCCTAAATCTTTTTCCTTTGGGGTCATCGGGCCAAGGAGGAGGATTTTGTATTTCCCAACATTGCTAAAATTGGACAGTGCTACTTTCTCAAGTGCAGACTGTCACAGTAAATAGCTCGCAAGCAATTTGCCTCCAGCCTTTGCAATGATGCATCACTACATTCTCACTCCCTTGTCAGAAATACTGATCTATTTCTGGGAGAAGAAGCTTTGTATCATCGTGAGGGACAACAGGAGAAGGCAGGAAGTAGTGCCAGAGCCCTCATAGGGATGTTAGCATGCAAAAGAATAAAATACAATTTCAAAGTGCCTACCAATCTTGGAGAAGGGAGTATTTTTTTTTACTCTTCTTCAAGCTGCCATACATTTTCAAGTCAGAAGTGGTTCTTAGTTTAAATCAGGGGTCCTTGGTGCTCTCTGAGCTGGATTGATTTCTTGCAGATGTTTCATTACCCAAATGAGGAAACATCGTGATGTTGCCTAGTTTGGTTAATGAAATGTCAGGAAGAAAACAATCCAACTCAGAGAGCACCAAGGACACTTTATTTCAACCGTGAGCTACAAATATTCTCCTTTATCAGTAGCTTAAATCAGCTAGTTGTTCCTACACGAACTGCTGCATTGAAGATAATCATAACTAATCAAATTGTAACTTTTGCCCTGGATTATAATAAGGACGATACCAAAGGTATCGCTAGCTTATTTTTTTTTCTAACACTCCAGTCCTATAAATAATAGTAGCTGTGATCTCTTGCAAAAAAATAATGGTAGTGCAATTATCACCGGTGCATTTGTGCTACTTACTTCTTGTTTTAGAAAGTTGCAATCTGATGGCAATATGGTAAAATATATTTAGGAAGCTATATAAGTAAATATTTTTTATAATATACATTGGTGACATATCATGCTGCCTAAGCTTAGCATGTTTTACAAGCTTCATGCTGGTGCAGGGTATCCACTGTGATACCTCCTACCTGGAGACATTTAATTTACTTTTTGCCTAATGCCTCAGGCAGGCTACTCAGTGGGGTTTGGTATGGGTTAATGTTCTGTCTCCCTGATTTTAATTTGTATTATTTTTGACTGGTATTTTTTTTTTATGAAAGTGAATGAATTCAGCAACTGTTTCTCAACGTGCAATTTGAATAGTTTTGTTGTGTTTCATTGGCTTTTCTAGGATCTGTTTTAAGTTTATTTTATAAAGAAAAACAGTATATTTTTTAAAACAATAATATTTACCAGAACATACAAACTTAGGCTGTATATTTGTGCTGCTATCTTTGTATTAAAGTCCAATCATTCAAATCAAATCATAAAGTGGGTTTCAAAATCACAAGTTTTGAGAAATATGAATTAGGAAAGTTTTTACAATGTTTAGAACTCAGTTACTAAGCTTTACTAATACAAAGATGTGTGAGTATGAATGTGGGTATTTCAGTGGAAAGTGTAGTTCTCAGGATTCTTAAATAAAGGTAAAGCAGCAATAGGCAAATTGATCCCTTCCAGATTTCTTTTAACTCCTATCAACTCTAGTCAGTAAGGCCTGTGAGATTGGGATACATAAGATAGGAAGGCATCATGTTTCTAGTATTAACATATTATCACTCTGATATGTGCACTTTTGTATTGGACTTCTCTGACTGGCTGACATGACCTACTGCAGTCATCCCCAGAATAGCTAAATAGAATTAAGATGCTTCTTTAGGTTCTTCTTAAAGCAAAATGTTTTCAAGGACAAAAACAAGAAATGTCCAGTAGCCTTTTGGAAAAGCATGAAGCTTCTTGGATGAGAAGTGAAATGTTTTCAAGGGAAAAAAAAATAAGAAAGTCCAGTTGCCTTTTGGAAAAGCACCTTTGGGACAAGCATGACCTGGATGATTGAGACTCTCCATAGACACCATTTCTAGTTCTATTCCATCTCCATTCAACCAGTCAGAAATATGCTCACCTTTTTATATTAATAATAATGTAACCTGAATACAATGCTACCTAGTGCCTGTCATCTTCCTACCATGGATTGGTTTGGACACCATTTGGGGGATTTTGCAGAAACTTGAAAACACAAAATTAAAATTGGGGTAACAAAGTATAATAAATGTTCAGAACGGGATAAAAACAAAGTGCTGCAACAGAGAAGGCAGACTTCCTGCGTCCCACCAAAAGATGCTTTCATAATAGGAACCCAAAGCATGCAGCTGTGCCAGAACTCATGGGACAAACAGAAATCATTGAAGACAGGCAGTTCTGCAGATAAACTGACCCCATGCCATGATGTACATTGATACTTAAGGCCACCAATCAAAAACTCGTACACAGACATTAGCCATTCTTTCCTCAGATAACCCGGAGCTATCCAACATAGCTGATTTCTTGCCTAATGTTGAAGTCATCCAGTGAAAATATGATTAAAATATGTGAAGCAGGCAAATGAAGGTCCTTGTATTGGTGAGAACCTATGAGGTTTTATTTCCTCCTCAGATGAAAACTTATAAGGTTTTATTTCCTCCTCAGGTCATTTACAAAAAGTTCCAGATTCCTTGTCCACTTCCTGACCGGATCAACAGCACAGGCAACCTGAATTACACCTTGGTTAGCACAAGCAGCTATCAAAATGAACACACTACTGTGCAGGCCACAGAGGAAGACATTTGCTCTTCAAGTTTGTTCACGCTCAAGTCTCAGGTCAGATGAGTGGATTTGGGAGGATACCAGCAGTAATTAATAATATATATTGTTCTGCAGCCTAGGTGCGATCCAAATGTGTGAATTTTCAGCAATGGTAATGCTGATTGTGGATAGGAGTTTTGGCCTAAATTTCAGGAAGTATCCAAATTAGAGAATAATTATCAGGCCCTGTTAATTGTATCAGATGTTTACTGTATTGCTGGCCTTTTATTATTAAATGTTAATGGTTGTTCTAGAGCAGAGGTGTCAAACTCAATTTCATTGACGGCTGCATCAGGGTTGTGTTTGACCTCGGGAGGGCTGGGGGGACGTGGCCAGATCGACGTCACTCCTCGAGGTTCCATTTTTGGTTGCAATGGCCTCCTGCAGCCCTCTGCCAGTGAAAACAGAGCTTGGGAGGGCCGTGTGTGTAGAGTCTGAGAGGGCTGCATGTGGTTCTCCTGAGCTCTGTTTTCGCTGGCAGACACCGCAGGCTGGTCCTTTGCTGTTTCCAGGGTGGGCCCGTGAGCCAGATCTAAGCACCTGCGGGCCAGATCCGGCCTGCAGGCCTTGAGTTTGACACCCCTATCCTAGAGCCAACATGATACAAATAATTTAAACCAATCTTCTCCAGTCTGAGATTCTCCAGATGATCATAATAACTGCAGGGGTGGATGGGTGGGTGAGGGGAAGTTATGTTGATCTAAACTATAGAGCAGTGTTTCTCAGCCTTGGCCACTGGAAGATGTGTGGACTTCAACTCCCAGAATTCCCCAACCAGCAGAGCTAAACACTGCTATAGAGCAAGAGTAGTAAAAGGAGAAAGAAATTAATAGATAGGTGGAAAGAGTAGGAATAAATGTAAACATGATTGTTGATGAAAGAGTGAAAAGATGGTTTTGGGACAGAAGAGTTAAAAAATAAGAGGAAAGCAAAGGGGAAGTTTACAAAAGTAGAGAAACAGTTTTGAGGATAAAAATCATATAGCCAAAAAACAAGGTAACAGTGAGGAATGAAAGAAAATGAAATATAAAATAGGTAAAGATCTAAAGGGAAACCTAAAAAAAGCTCAGGACTGAAGTGGTCTAACCATCCTTTAGTGCAGTGGTCTCCAACCTTTCCAGCTTTCTGGACAGGTGTCATGGTTGGGAGAGAGTTAGTTCTACACAAGTGGTGGGCGAATATGCATGTGCGTGCAGCTCCATTTATGCAAGCGGCACGCACGTGTACCCACTGTTTGCACAAGTGGATCTGTGTACCCACGTGTGCTCGCCCATTGCTTCGGCGGCTCAGTTCTGAATGGGCTACGACCTGGTAGTGGGCCGTGGCCCAGGGATTGGGGACTCCTGCTTTAGTGGTTCCTGCTGTCTGATGCGGTGAATGGAAGAATGGCCACAAGAACACACCTA
Source organism: Grayia smithii (assembly GCA_032468115.1). NCBI lineage: Eukaryota > Metazoa > Chordata > Lepidosauria > Squamata > Grayiidae > Grayia > Grayia smithii. Next base: position 153,834 of record JANHFM010010379.1, on the reverse strand, counting down.
GATTGGGGTTCAGGGACTTGAGTTTCTGGGAATCACAATTCTGAAAGAATTTTTCTCCACTTCTTTTATTCCCTGCTAATCTTTGTTAACACTTTTTGGGGTGTGCAATCTCTTTGCATGGGTATAGCTGAGAGCTTAAAACAGCGTCACTCTTGCAGGCAGAAGGTTCTCTGACATTTCCCCAACATCTCTTCGCTCTTTTAACTCTGCAGACAGCCTACACCATCCCTATCATGGCATTTGCTTTTGTGTGTCATCCTGAAGTCCTTCCTATCTACACGGAGTTGAAAAAGTAAGTATGTACATATGTTAATAATACCTCACTGTTGACATTACCGAAGTAGTGTTGCAAGTGGAAGAAACAGCATAGACGTCAGATTACTGAATTTAGAGGGTGAATATAAAGATGATGTTTTAGGACATTCGTTCTTTTTCTTTCTCATGCGCGCACACATTTCTGCACATTGCCTGTAGCAAATTCTGGATAGCTTCCTTCCATGTCATAGGAAAGACATGCAGCTCTAAGTACATAAGGCCAAACTGTCTGGTTCTGTTGAGCAAATGTGTCTTTTCTGCCATTCCAGAACATTGATTCTCAGTAGGCAGGAGGACAAATAACTGTTCACAAATGCATAAGAGACTTGATTAGTCATGAGGGGAGCTTGTATTTTGTGGTCTGTTAGAACTGCACAATTCCCAATTGACTGGGAATCAATGCTATAGTTTTCCACTAGAATTTCATAGCATAGGTTGTGCAACTGAAGTTCATTTTAATTTAAAAACCATTTAGTGTTTCTCAGGATTTTCATCAAATGTTGCCCTCCCTTCCTCTCCATAATAGACCCGTGATATACATGCCACCTAAACTCCTGTGACATCATGTAATATGAACTCACAGGAAGATTGTTCATGGTTTTAAAAAAAAATACAAAATTGAGTCTCATCAAGCATTTGTATTTTTAAATAATAGCAAGGTGAAAAAGAAATTCAAAAGATAACAGTGCACTGCTTTTAATAAATGAAAACCACCGCGTGATTAGCATAAGTTAAATCCTTCTCATTGAGCTTTTGTATATCTTTTAGCCCAACCAAGAAGAAGATGCAGTGTATCTCCAACATTTCCATCACAGTCATGTATGTTATGTACTTCCTGGCTGCCCTGTTTGGTTATCTTACATTTTATGGTAAGTTCCTTCCTATTGCCCTAGGAGTTCATGTATGTCCTGAGGACCACATTCAGCCCATCAGTATCCCTTTTATGACTCCCAGAATTTGGATCTTTTTAAATTTTGAGGGGAGGAGGGTTGTGAGGATATATATTAAGCCTTGTAAAGATTTCAGGCATCCATTTGATCTCTTAAATCCCTCTCTTGCCAATTTTGTAGTATGTCTATCAACATACCTTACAAAGACTTAGTAGCCTTCAAGCCAACAAAAAGTTTGCAATGTATCCCATGTTCTGTGCTTCCTAATTAAATGAAGGAAAGGCGGATACTGATGGCAGAAAGTACTGTCTTTTTAAAGCTATAGCCTTATTCCCTTAAGAACTAACCACTGGAATGCAGTTGCAGGCAGCTACATGTTCTTTGGATGCTCAACTCACTAATGAACTATAAAGCACCAACAGTAGTGATACTTTCACATTTTGCAAAGCTTGTATTCTCAGCTGTGCTTTGGACTGGCCTGTCTCATGCATTTCATTAGAGAACCTCCAAAGAAGAATGCTGAATCCTTGCATTGTATCCTGTACAAAGACATAATAGTACATCAAGTTTCCCTTGTTGTGCAATATACGGCAATTACTTACATGTTCATTTGAGAAAACTGTAATTAGCATTTTACAAAGTTGCCCATGCCACCAGCCATATGACTGCAGTCTCCAGAAACAACAAACTACAGTCTTCAATTATTTTAAAAAAACATTTTGGGAGTACTGTACAAAGAAAGTCCTTGTTATATATTTCGCCTGATCAATGCTGCTATTCTGTTCTTGGCTGTCTCCTACAGGGCAGGTAGAATCAGAGCTGCTTCACACCTACAGCAGAGTAGACTCACTTGATGTGCTGATCTTGTGTGTGCGAGTAGCTGTGTTGATTGCTGTGACACTAACAGTGCCCATTGTTCTCTTCCCGGTGAGTTCCGCTGTCAGAAAACTGACAGAAGGAGACTAAATGTGATTTTGTGTTGTGTGTGTCTTTGTGTTTTTTAAACTGGAATCTCGATCTAAAATTTAATTCCTATCTTGCATGAATTCTTGATGTCTATTTTTTGTAACTGAAAGAGGAATAAAAATCAAGACAGCGTAGGCTGTAAACCATTAAAGTCATTGTGTTTTACAGTGGTGCCTTGGTTAATTTTAACTGGTTCCGGCAGGCACAATGAGTACCAAAAACGAAGAGTACCAAAGAAAATTTTTCCATAAGGAATAATGTAGTAAGACACAAGGCAGCCAACACTGACAAGTTCTAACTTGTGAGTTGAGTACCAAATAAATGATGAGTATCGGGACCAATTTTTCACATTAAAATGTGTTGAGTACCAAATTCAATGAGTTTCAAAGCTGTTGAGTACCAAGGTACCCCTGTTGTTCAAAACTATAGCAACACTGCGATAGATACAAGCAGGGGAGAATAGTATACAAGATCTAAGCCCTGGTAGACGATTAAGGTGGAGTTATAGTCATAGCTGGTATAGTCCATCAAATTAGAAATGGGAACTGAAGTAAAAAAATTAAGCCATTAGATCAGAAGTTTATTCATTTAGGCAAAAGGATAAATTCAAGTAGCTGTGATAAAGTGGTACAGGAGTCAAGACAGACCTAAAATATGTGAAGAACTCTGCCATGTTTCTAAAAGGTGAACTTGACTACTTTGTTTTTCTTCAGGTGCGCCGTGCAATCCAGCAGATGCTTTTTCCAGACAAGGATTTCAGCTGGATTCGACACATTATCATTGCTTTTGTGCTACTGACATCTATTAATTTGCTTGTTATTTTTGCTCCCTCCATCTTGGGAATCTTTGGCTTAATTGGTAAGTCTTGCATTCCAGGAATCTTTTTGTTTTAAACAGATACTTTTTATTAAGAATTGTAACAATACTAAAAGATAATATCAAAAAGAAAAAAAGAAAAGAAATGCAAAAAGCAAAAGAAAGTGAGAAAGAGAGTGACGGGGAAAAAAGAAAAGGAAGGAAGGAAAGATATATAAGAAAATTATTGATGTCAAACTATTACCGCTATGTAACATGGATTCTGCATTTTGGCAAAATATCCACTATGGACATTGTTTATGGATATGTATAAAATCATTTATATTTTGAAAAATGTTTCTGAAAGTATTTCTAATGCACAAGGGAAAATCAAAGTTCTTCCCTAAATAAATAAGCTCCTAATAATAGAAATTGAAATCCTAATAGAAATTAGGACAATAATTATTCCATACTTCTTTAAGAACATCCATGGGACTCCTTGAGCTGGTGCCTCAGTGTTCTGTTTTTCCAGGATCAAGGTCATCTTATTAAACCTCTTTGTTTGCCATGTAATTCCAAAGGGCTCTTCTTTGTTGTTTTTGCTCCTAGCCACTCATCAGTTGCTTTTTTCCCCTGCTGATTTTTAACTCAAACACTATCCTAGGAGGAAAATCAATAGCTGGTCTGGACTCTGCCAGGGATGAGGGCCAAGGCTGGAGGTTCTGTCATCAGAGCTTGTCATGTTTTCCCAAAAATATATTAGTTAAGAAAAGGGAAACCCAGGGTTTTTCATTTTCTGAGGATTCTAAACCTGTTCTCTCTTGGACTCTCCCAGGTGCCACCTCAGCTCCTTGCCTGATATTCATCTTCCCAGCAATATTCTACATCCGGATCATGCCCAAGGACAAGGAACCTATGAAATCCCTTCCCAAGATCCTGGTATGTAATGTTCAGTTTGGCTACTTCAGTTATTCATGAAGAGTCCCAAGGGATGGATTACTGGATGAGAAAAAATGGTTTTCTGCTTTAGAGAATCCATCTGATAGTGAAACTTAGTATTTCTAAGCAGTGGTGGTGGTGGGTTTTTGGCAGAGGGTAAGGAGAATGTGCCCTGCATGTCCTGCATATTATCTATGAAAGTTATCGTGATTTTTTAAAAAAAATTATATTTATATCCCGCCCTTCTCTGGAGACTCAGGGCGGCTTACAGTTTCGAGCACAACTTAAGTGCTCAGCAAATTCCTTCATTCCTTGTATATGCCTGC
>JANHFM010010379.1:92565-117734 GCA_032468115.1 Grayia smithii | reverse complement strand
CCCACGGAGACGTTTTTTTTTTTTTCCTTCCCCTCTTTAGCCTACTCAGTTTCTAAATTTGGCTTGGCACGTCCAGTCCTCAGCTGCTTTTCCTCTATAGTGGGTGATCCTTCTGAAAACCTACCGAGGCCACAACCTAAAATATGCCTGAACCCCTCCCTCCCTCCCCTGCCCCGTATGTTTTTCATTCCTCCCACAGGCCTCACAGTTTTTGTTTCCGTTATCAGTGGATAACCGTTGATGGTGGCTCCGCATTTGCTACTTTCTGCCACCTGTGGTAATCTTGGGGAAGAATAAATTCAACTGCAAGTAAGCCACAATTGTTCTAGAAAGCAACCCAAGGATTATTGCTGTATCATTCCCACCCAGTGTCCCTCAGCAGAGGATGGGAGTTGTAGTTAAAGCGCATCTAGGAGACGGTGGATTGGAAAGAAGTTTTCCCAACAAAGAAAAATAACTGAATATTTTGATGGAAGGCTCCCACACATTCTTGTGCCTATATATACATGGATATATATACATGCAGAGCACCAGGTTGCTTATTAATAATGTTAAACACATTCCTGTTTCCCCCAACACATCATATTAAGGAATATTTCTTTCTGAAAGCTATAATTCATGCTTGTGATTTTGCTTCCCTGTATTCAATTTCAAACATGTTCTGTGTTTGGTTATAATAATTTAAACTTTTCTGACTTAGCTCTCAGGGTTTGGTGCAGTTACTTTTATAAAAGTTTGCTGTTTTATATTTCCTTCCTTTTTTTTTTTTTAAAAAAAGAAACCCCATTGCACAAGCTAAAGGAAGTTTAGCCAAACATCTGTGCTTTCTTTGTACTTTTGAATAGTTCTTCATTTGAATAGCTGAGTGAACTTCATTTCCATGCATGAAAATAGTTGTCATTGAACAGGAGCATGTAGGTTAGAGACAGGAATTCTGGAAAAGGGACAGAAATGAATGAGTGGATTGATTTAATATGAGGCACAAGATTATTATTTTTTTCTGTTATGGTAACAGGGAAACTTATAAAAGAAAGACCTAGCTGTTTCTTGAGTAGGAAGGCATGATTGGCTCATCAGAAACTATGTGGAGTTGACATGCATAATGACAGATTTTTGTGATGTATTATCAAGTGGAATTCACATTGTTAATAATTAAACTACAAGATGTAGTGGTAACCCCCAGCTTTCAGAGGGACTAAATTAGACAAATATATCGCTGTTGCTAGACATGACCCAGCTATCCAAAGCAGGATGACTTTTAATGCCAGTTCTTGGAGGGAAGGTTGACTTCTCAAAGGCATCTCTTTCCTCCCACGCTTCTACATAATCAAACTGATATTAAAAAAAGTCATGACATGTATGAATAGTGTATCTCCTCAGAGACTTGATGGCAAATACATTGTAAAAAGTTTGTTTTGATATGAAATCATTGGAACCTAAGTATAAGGAGTTCTTGACTTATGACAGATAATTGAGTCTGGAATTATGATCATAAGTCATGGTTGTTAAGTGGATCACCATGTGACTGCACCTGTCATTTTTGTTGGTTGTTATTAAGCAAATGGTCTAAATGAATCCATGTTACTCAATGGATATTTTTTGGTGGAAACTGGCACCAAAAATTGGAGTTGCATGACGGCCTAAAGGTGAGCCAGTTGCCAAGCCTCCAAAATGTGATCACATAATTGCAGAGCTATGTGTAGCCATTGTAACTTTGAAATTGTATCATAAGTACCTTTGGGAGGGAGGCGTCTGCTTTAAGTTTGAACAATTGCTAAGTGACTGTTGTAAATCGGCTTACCTTTAGTAAGTGAAATAACATTCTGTTAGACAATTTTCTGATTAGTGTGTTAATTCTGTGTTTATTTTAAAAATGTGTTTGGAGTGCTGAGCTTGCAAACATGGAATACAAATAAATTAGCTGTTCATATTCTGAAAAGATAATATAACAAAGAGACTGATCTTGAATGGTGCAGCCTATAGCAAAACCCAACAAGTAAGTCTATAACCCAATAATATTGGTAATATAGTTCTAAAATAGGAGATATCTTTACTAATCAGGTTCAATGCTTTATCATTATGTCTATAACTTTCTTTAATAAAAGGTATGTATATTTTCAGAGATGATCATAATATACCCTCTTAAATTACAAATAGTTGAAATACTTTATATTTTTTACTTTTGAATCCTATCTATAGAATTTGCTTTCTTCAAGTAGGCATGGCAAGAGTCTCATAAAGATAATTATGTGTAACTATATTGAATTGTCATTTCAGGCTAGTTTTTTTCTTAATTGGCATGAATCTATGAAAAAGAAACTGCTGATTTTGGTTACGTTATGAGCTATACTTTTATTATTTAAACAGATTTAAAATTAAACATGCATTACAATACAGTAGTTAATTCTAGTGGTGCTATATATTAATATCCTCAAACTGTTAATGTTGTATTATTTGAGCAGAATTCATAGAATCATAGGATTGAAGGGGATATTGGGAATCTTTTAGTTTAGGCCCCTGCCCAGTGCAGGAATTCTCCCACCATTCTTGATAAATGGCTGTCTGCAATTTTAGTTATTAAAGGTTATTGAAAAACCTCATAAATTTAAAAACATTTCAGTACAAAGTTTGGCCTTTTAAAGATGTGCAATAATGTGAAAATTTCCACTTCTGTTTTGATAGTGTAAAGAAAGTGGAAATGTGTAAGCATTAAGCCATATATTTCAGAGTTATCACAGCTTTTACTGATAATTTTTTTCAACCATACTATAAATCCCGCCCTGCCTAATACATAAACAGATGTGTGTTTTTATAGACATTGTCTATGATGCAGGCAAAAATATTTTGAACTTTTTAGTAAAATGTAGAATTCGTTTGTCTTTCTAAAATCTCTGACCTTAAACTTGTAGCTTTTCCCATGGGGCTGTTACTTTATGTCTGTTAATCTAAAATGTCCTTTGGGAATGAATTAACAGCTTTTTAAATAATTGGTTTAGCAATTTTTAATGTACACAGATGCTTCTGTCATTGAAATGAGAATGATGAATTCCACTTAGAGACCTCAACTTAAATAATGAAATGCCTAACAATATAAAAAGGAAATGTTTTTGAATCCATTTGAGTTGAATTGATATTCATGGACTTTTCTCAGAGTGAAAAAGGAAGAGTGTTGCAAAATATAGTTTGTTTATTTTAAAATTACTTATATGTTGCCCTCTCCTTGGGCTAACTGATCAGAAATATAGTTTAAAAGTGAAAGTTTAAACAAATCCTAAAACATTAAATTATACCTTATAAAATATATATTAATATTGAGACATTTTAAATATTAAAGGCAGTTTACATGTGGAATTGAAATTCTATAATGACTGAAGATATAAGAACTTCTGAATTGTATGGGCTTGCTTGCAATGCAAAAATAATCTCCATCATGGTATTGATAACATTATTTCCCAGTGTATTGTCAAAAAATGTAAACATTGTTCATATGGACTTTTAACAATGCAAATACTTAAGAAAATCAACTATTGAATTATAGGTATAACTAAATACATATAAATGCACACATTCTGTTTCTTACATGTTATGCTTGCGTGTAATATAAATACATGGTTTGTTTTTCAAAGCAAAAACAGCAAAATCCCTGGCCTTGTATATCCTATTTTTGCTCACTTTAACATGGCATGAGATGAAATGAAATAATTCTGCTGCTGGTTTTGATTAACTGCATTTCATCTTCAGCCTTACATCTTCATTTAACTGTAATTAATTTTATTTGTGGTTTGTTGAAGCCAGTCAGGTTTGCAAATTATATTTTGAAATTAGCTTGTTTGCCAACAGTAGTTGAGACTAGAGCTGATCTTACAACAAGTTGAGGTTAATGTAAAAGGGGAAGTCAGATGCTTCCATGTTTTCTTTTTGAGTGTAGCTGATGGTGGGAACAGGTAGGCTTGAAATTGGATTATTTTCATAAAATGAAACCATGATTTATTATTATGTGCAAATGGAACTGTATTCACAAGTCATTTGAAACTGGAGATTATTTAAACCAGAGAACTTGGTAAAATATATTTCTTTTTGAATAGATAATTTCTCTGGTTTCTGTAGAAATACTAGGGTCTTAGCATCGAATCAATCTATTTAAACATTTGTCAGCTAAAAGACACTATTAGTAAATATTATAAAAATTGCATAATTTTTTTCTTCCTGAAAGGTCATATAGTCCATAATCTAAAACTGAAAAGTGCTTTCTCTGTTTTCTGATGTAAATTGAATTGAGTAAAAGATACATTTAATCAATTAAGACTTTCAGTGTTAAGTACGTTGCCAATGGCTTTGCAAGGGTAAATGAAATTGGGAGTTCTGTTACACTGATTAAAAAAAACCTTATACAAAGGAATATTAGTAAGTACTTACATATCCCGACATATATTTATCTATATTTCAGGCATAGTTGAAGTAACCCAGTGGTGGGTTCCAACCGGTGTTACCACCGGTTCGCTTCGTGCATGCGCTTTGTGGTCAATCACGTAAGCGCATAAGATTTTTGCCCAGCTGAGGTGCAGCAATCCACTCTGCTGCGCCTATCAGCTGGGCTAAAAACCAACAAAGGTAGGTTTAATGCAGAGATGGGCGGGAGGGCCCAGCTCACAGTCACATTATCACCGCTACCAGCGGGGCGCAGTGGGAAGTCTGGGCGCATGGGGCACATGCATGGGGATGCATGCATGGGGATGGGGCGCATGCACATGGGGGTGCTTGCATTGCATTTTGGGGGTTTGGGCACACGCGTGCACGCTTTGGGCATTTGGCACCAAAAAGGTTAACCATCACTGCCATAGTATAAACATTTTATTGCATTGTGAGACTACCGCAATGAATATATATGCACAGTGTCAGTCGATTAATATACCTGTTGACATTTTATGTGCAAGATGAATACTCAAAGGGAGTATCAGTCAAAAGTCCTTGGCAATATTTCTGCATCAACATTTAATATGGAAATCAAATGATAGTTAAAAAGTCAGCAGGATCAAATCGCAGTCATATATACATCCCTGAAGGAGAGTGTAAAAAATTGTTTTAAAAGACATCATAGACCTCCCAATAATATTGAGACAAAGAATTTAATATACTCTTACAAAACCTGTGATCCAGATAAGGAGATTTTCAATATATGTATTATTTCTTGAAGAGATAAGGATCGCCTGAAAAGGAAGCTTGATGATTTGTTATTTTAGAAAAACCTAAATTGTATAGAAATTGGTTTATTCCTCAGTTATATTTGACCCAGAGTTATACTTCTGAGCATGTTCTTTTAACCTTTTCTCTTACTAAAATGATTAAAATATTTATTCATAATGATCTAATCAAGTTGCAAAGTAAATTGTATCAGTTATTTGATTTGTAACCAAAATAAATAGTTTTAGAAAACTGTGGAGTTGTCTTAACAGAATGGAGCCAGGAGTGGACTCACCAGAAAGAGGGATTAAGCATCCCTGGAAGAGACAGGTCATTGAGACAGAGAGGCATCCACCCTGCCTGAATGTTGACCAGGAAAGAGACTTGATCAGGTATAGAAGAAAGAATGGCAGGTCATACATGAGCCTGGGATTCCCTGGAAGGATGGTCTGCACCCATAGTCTCCCCTGAATACACTCTGAGAGGCTCATGGCAGGGAAATGGGGCAGCACAAGAATGGCTATCAGGACCTGGAGGTAGGAGCCTTTACTGCTTGAAAGCCCACACCAAATACATTTCCACTAATCAAGAAGTTGGTAGTGGTAGTGAGTGGTAGTGAGCTTGCCCACCACTGCTTGTTGGGTCAAGACTAGCATGCACCTCACCCCTCTGCACACAGGTCATGCAGTGTGGTGGCACTTGGTTGCCTTGTAAAAAGCCCTTCTACAATGAGTGTCCTGGTGGCCTGTGAGATGACTGTCCTGTCCCTGCCCTGGTACTGAAGCTGTGGCAGATCAACACTGGAGAGGTTCTTCAGACTTAGCTGGGCTCCTCTCACTACCAAGAGGATGTCCCCTCAATTAACCCCATGATTGAGGGGTAAAAGGAAGCCAAGGCTGCTGCTTGGAGGGTATGAGAGTTAGGATTAATCTGTGATTGATTGGGTTGAGAGGAAGAAATGTAATTTATGTTAGATAAGAATTGTACTGGGCATTTTTTTAAATACTTAGTTGATTTATGAACAAAATAGACTTATGAGTAGCCGGGATTAACACCAGACAGACAATCAGTCAAGCAGTAAATAATAAACAGTTGAGCTATCAACTGAGACAAATAGTAAATAGCAAACACCAACAGTGACAGGGCAAAGTACTTTATGTAAACAGAGAGCAAATCCCACTTCTTTCTAGCACTGAAGATGTTACATAGTGTGTAGTGAATGGTCTGCAAGCAAACAACCAAGCTCAGCACCAAGGACTCCACATACCGTAATAATCTATTTTATTTCTTATTTAAAATATGCTTAGTCCATATATTGTATTTGTCAAACCTAATTTGATTCAAAGGGTTTTTTTTAAATTAAAAATGTTCCTAATAAAATGCATACACTTGGATGTGATACAATAGAAGCAGAGGAAAAAAAATCTGAATGCTCTTATTCATATTGCTGAGCTTTTAAAATATTCCTTTGTTTTTTTTAAATCCTAGGAAAGATTATTTCCCTCATACAGGTCAACATGATATGACAAATTCCTCACTTTTCCTATTAATGATTCAGTTGCGTTCATTTTGTAGAAGTGTTGTGAAGATGCTGAATAGCATCTCCTCCCTAGGAAGTGTAACAGAAAGTAACCTTTTTTATTTGTGTGTTGGATTTGGTGTAATTATTAGTATGAACATTTTTGTGCAGTTATTCTACTAAATAATCTGGATTAGGAATTATCAAATTGGGAATCAGCATAATATCTAATACGTAAATGTCAAGCATGTTGGTTTCTCTGAGTTGTCACTGATGAACTAACCTTTTGTTTATCTTTTATCCAAGCAAAATAATGCTCTCTGTGGTACAAAATCTATTGTTACTTGCCTGATGGTTTGAAAACCATTTGACCTTAGCATTTGACCTTAAACCTCCCTTCCAACATTCTCTTGTATGAAATCACTTTGTGTTTATTGAGTTTTGAAAATTGTTTTCACTTGTAACATTTGTGAGTGCTCCAACCTTAACTGGTTTTAAAATTCTCTGTGAATTAAAAATATTAAAGCAACTCTTAAGTTCCTAATAAAGGACTCTTTGATTGGATTCATATATTTCACCAAATCCTTGTTCTTGTTTTCCAACCTGGTGAAATATGGTAAAGAAATTATGTAAAGGGGTTTGCACCCTTTATCTGTCAGCAGAATAATTCTCTAAACATTGAACAGCACATATGCAACCTTTGGTGCAGCAAAAGACTAGTCCAAAAATGGTCCAGAACTCTCCAGAGACTGTAGTGTGGGGGAGGACTCCTAAGAAAATTGCCTCTAGTGTATCCTTATGAAAGAGACAGATGGGCAGCTCCTTCAAATGTTCCACTCTGGTCACATGACACAGAGTGGAGCTATTATTGAATTGTTGGAAAGAGTTTCAGAAGGTATGCTCTTCATGATTTCCCAGTTTTTTTCCAAGCAGATGGACATATTTAGCTCCATTAAGTTAGGATATCTGCTTTAACCATGGACTTTAAGAGTCTTCAACCTAGTGACTTATTTAGTGTTTATCAGATTGAATCTAGAAATTTTGGTTGATGGAAACTTTTCCTATAAGAGCCTCTATTTGTCATATAAATGGCTGCTGAGGTTATTAACAGAAATCAAATGATTCATTTATTAATGTATTCAGCATCCATTCTGGTGAAAGTATGTATTGAAGCCTTACAATAATTCTCAAGTGATGTTGACCTGTCATTTGAGTCTGCTTTTTTGTATCTTTGTCTTGTTTGAGCAAGGTAATATTTTTTGAAGAACTTAAAAAATATTAGTTTCCTCTGGAGGGATTTTTGTTTGAATTTGTCTCTGTGCTGCATTCAAAAGATGGGCTAGTCATGCTGGTATGTTAGGGTTTTGTTGTGCATTTGTATGATTCAGTGAAAGATAAGCTTCCAACTTGTGGGAATATACATAGTAAACACTTATTGCTAGACTTAAAACATATGGCATAGTATTGAACATTTCAGGAAGTCCTTCCTTTTTGCATTCTGCAATATGAATTGTCAATTAATTTGGTAATTTATTTATTTGATTTAAATAGCCTCCAATTTCATAATAGCCTCCCTGGGTGACTTTCAAGAGTTAAAAGCAATACAAACAACATAATATGTAACAGATAACAGCCTTAGAATATTAGAATTATACTATGGACTCTAAGTAACAATTTGATCCACATGCCTGGGAATGCATTCATGTCTTAAAAGTCTTTTGAAAAGTTGGTGTGGTTAGGACCAACTTGATCTCGGATGGGACAGTTTTCCCAGAGGGCAGAGAAAGCAATAAAAAAGGACTGTTTTCTGATTTCTACAATATTCCATTCTTTGACTGGGCTTTATAAATGACAACAAGCAATTTGAATTGCACTTGGAAGTAAACTGAAAGCCAATCCAACTTGCAGAACAAGATGAAAACATATTTGCATCAAGGTCAGTCATAACTACTAGTGCTGCTGTATGAGTAGGTGGGGATTATTGGGTTTTGTAGTGAGGTTTCATCCTAGTAAAGCCTCTTCAAGGAGGAGGTGAGAGTCCAGAAAGACCCCAAAAATGCATAGCAATTCTGTTTTGGTATAGTACAACTTTATCCTGAAAAAGAGATGGAAACTCATTGTTTCAGAAAGCCTTAAAATCCAAAGCCGTTCAACTTTTGTTTTGGTTGAACTGAAGTCTTTCCCATTCAAACCTTCACTGTCTTGAAATACTGAGACAGAAACTCTGCTACATCACTTGGTTAATCAGGGATGAAATGTAAAATTGGATACCATCAGCATCCTAATGATACCTCATCCCATGCCAGTGAATGGTTTCCTCTAACAGTTTTATGTAGTTAAATAAGAGCGGAGGGAATGTTGAGCCATAAGGCACTCTGCAAAGCAGGTGCAATGGGCTAGACCAGGGGTCAGCAACCCACGGCTCTGGAGCCGCATGTGGCTTTTTCATCCCTCTGCTGCGGCTCCCTGTTGCTGGTCAGATCCACAATTGATAGGACTTCCTGTCAGCAGAGGAAAAACGATGCTGTGCTAGGAGGAGACTCTATGATAGGGGAACCAGATTTCCGGTCAGCTCCAGAATTGAACGGTAGCTTCTGGTTAGGACCTTTGTGGTTCTTTGAGCCCGACCCCTGGGCTAGACCATTTTCCCTCCCAAAAAATGGACTAGAACTGGGTCCAGAAGAAGAAGAAAAACAATGTGGCACTGTGATTCTTGCTCCTAATTCCTAAAGTTCATACAGACAAATAGCATGACAATATGAAAAGTTGCTGAATGATCAAGAAGAGTGATCATGAACACACCTCTGTTCCTGCCAGAAATCATCCCCAAGTACAATCAATGCAAGTTTGCTTCCTTGCCAAGGCCTGGAATCAGGTTGAAAGGGATCCAGATACCTAACCAGGTTCCTTCAGAGTTCTATAAAATTACAGTATTATTGCCTTCTCAGAAACTTTACCTTCCCAAAGGAAGATTGAAGATACTACAAAAATTGTCCTAAAATATTCAATCCAGCAATGGCTTCTTGAGATGGCAAACTAATACCTCCTTCAAGCCTGGAGGACCACTCTTCTGACTCAAAGAAGAATTTGTCACCACAAGGACCTGACTCTGTGTTACTTGTTGTTGTTTACCATCTAGATGCTCACACATTGCCAACCTCTACTTTAATTGTGCAGCAACAAGGTTGAACCTGCTAGATTAAAAACTGTAGTTTTAAACTTTCTCTTCCTAAAGCTCTCCAGTTTACCGTGTCTTAGTTTCACCTGTTGCCTTGGTTTTCAAGTTTGATTGCTTTCACCACCTGTTTTTCAGTGGAATACTTTTACTTTACATCCTTTCATTCATATTTATTCAAATATAGTTTTTTTTAAAGTCCTAATCTAATTTAGCAGAGTAGAAATATTATTATAGGGATACTGAATTTTTTGATCTAATCAAAAAAGTAGTAATCAGGCCTGGTTTTTGTTAAGTCTTGGTTATAGACTTGAAGCTTCTGTTTCTTTGTTTCTTCTGTTGCTTGGTTCATTGATTCAATTTGCATGCACTATTTCTCACTGAGCATACCTGATTCTGAGGAGAATAACATATATTGAATTCCCATGCTTCTGCAATGACTGTTTTAACTTTTAAAAGGAAAAAATATATACATATAACCATGCGTACATAAACCAGAGTACAAACATACAGGTATTTCTGTCAGAATATAAAACTGGTACCAGAAAACAGAGCTCTCTTCCTAAATATTTAGGGCATGGGTTATTGTTTTTATATATTCTCCACTGTGTCGGGGGGGAGAGTCCAATGGAATGGACTCCTCTTGAGGCTGAGTCAATCCTTTCTTGGCCATGCCCTCTTTGTCTGCGCATACCCCAGTTTTGAATCACTCTGCATAAGCAAGTGCTGGAGAGGAAAAAGAAAAGCATTCCGTTGGACTTCTAACAGTAAGATCGCCTCCGGGATATTAGATGGCCATCGGAGGGCAAACAAAGTGGCGGCTTTGGGTTTCCTCCACCCAGGCCTGCCCGTAATGAGGGCAGCGACTCCATTTCCCAGAGCGCTAAAACTCCACAGCGTTTCCATTTCCAGAGCGCAGAGAACCCTGTGGCTGACTTCCCGGCTTAGCCCGGCACAGCAGCCAGCCCCCAGTACAAGCCAGTTTATTGAGGTACTCTGTGTCATTTCAGAGAATTAAAGCAAAATTGTTAAATGAATTCTTACAATTTTCTTTTATAGACTTACAGTGATAAATTACTAGTTTCTCTTTTATAGTGCTCTTTGCAGAATTAGAGCCGAGCCCATTTTGAATGCTAAGAAGAACTTTAAGCTAAGGACAACCATACTGTAGTTGATTGTACCAAATCAGTAACTAGCCAGAAAAAGTGATTAGTCCATCGAAATATTCAGATCCAACTGCAGTCCTGTCTGTAGTACACCATTTACCTATGTAATGCTTCCAGAGATGTGAGGTTGATTTGAGTTTTTCAACATGGACATGAGAAGCACATATAGATTTGTTTTTCATATCATGCTAAGCTAGCGGCTTATTTAATAAATTGAATAGGCACAATTGGCTGTTTTCTCATGCATCATGATAAACCATACAGATTACATTATCACTAAGTACAGTGTGTAAATCCAGTCACAGTGTGTGTGTTCCAAACTAAGAAGATGCATAGGCTGGCATTATTTTCAACTTGTAGATTTACCTATCTGGAGTAATTGCAACTTGTTGTGTAGATGACCGTTGACCTGCTTGCTTCTAGTAGATTGTTTGGTGTTTTGGCTTAGCCGAAATAAAGCTAGAGAAGGCTACAGATGGCAGCCTGGTAACCATAGTGATGTTATCAGAACAGTGCAATTAAATAGCAGATATGGGTATTGCCATAAGCTAAAGTACTTGGTATAATTCTTGTTATTACACTGTAGCATTTTTGTTTAGTAACTTCTCCTAAGTTTGTAATACATGTAAAGACTCTTCTGGTCTCCTTTTGTATCTTAAAAAAAAATAATCAAAGGAAGTACTGTACCTGGGAATAAAGCCCAATGCTACTTTCATTGCAGGTAGCCCTCTGTTTGCAACTGTTCATTTATTTAGGCATTTGTGTGAAAACTACCATTTTTTGTCAATCACTTTGCATTTTCTCTCTTTTTAAAAAATGTGTACAGTAGTATCCCTTGCTATTTATATTCTTTTTTCTATTTCTCTTTGTAAATGTTACACAGCGCCTTCTTCATATCCTCATTTTAAAGCATTTCCTCATCCATAACCTTTTCCATTTTACCAAGCATCCCTTTTCATATTTCACTGCTCTGTAGCAGTTTTTTTTCGTTCTGCTCCAAATGGTTTCTATATTTTCTGTTTTATATCCCACAGCTTTCCTCCCCAGGAGCAATTAAATTGTATCTTGTAAATATTACAGAATTAAAGCAGTGTAGTCTCATTGAAGGGTAGGTGTAATATGAGATGAGAGAATATTTCTAGACAGCTGGTGATGCAATTTATAGTTATTCATTCATGAGAGTACTGCTAGTTAAGGTACGGTCTTGTATATTCCATGTTATAAGAGCAGAAAAACAGCATTCCACCTCCAGTATTTATATTTTATGATGATGAAAATGTTAACTTTCTGTAGTGAATGCAGGAAATGAAGAACTATTTCAGTTGCTGCTCATCATTACGAAAGTGCTTTCCATTGGAGCTGTGCTGGATCACGAGATTTGTTTTCAGAAGCATTGTTGAAACCCGTTCATTTGATTTGGCTTATCTTGCAGCTAAATTCTTTTTACACATGGAATATAACTTTGCTTTGTCATAAGTCAGTGTTTCACGTTTACAGACTCTTTCTATTAACCCCAAAGGAAGATTTAAAACTTTTACAATCGTAAGACAAACATTTTATGATAGAAAAAAGGAAGGAGTTGTCTGGCCTGTTGCTGACAGTTAATCTTTATTTTTGATGCAAAGTAGCATGGTTCATGGACTAGCAGTAGTATGCCAACCACTAACATTTAAGTTTTTACAGTTGCGTAGTCATATTTTTGGAAAGCAATTGTGAAACTGCTCTGATGGTATTAGCATTGTTGAAAAAATACTTCTGGATTTTAGAGTACTGTATTCGGAGAAAACGTGTGAGGCGCTATGATGTTCTCTAGGACTGTCACTGTATGTACTTGGTTTAACTCATATAATTTCAAGGTTTTTTTAGGGAAAAATCATTTGAATATTTGTATGTGTGTGTATATCTCTATTGCAATCATACCATTTTCCTATGGGTTAGAAACCCAATCAAATGTTTTGGACTTAATTTGAACCAAGATGCATAGAAATGTGCAATTAATCCTTCTCTTAATCTTTATAAGTTTAATATTATAAGAGGAAAACAGTTTTGCTTCTATTTGACCTTCAGTTTTCCTAATTTTTAGTTGTTGGGATGATTCAAATTCATTAATATGTGATGATATATATTCGGCATTTGCCACAAAGATGGAAGAATATCTGTAGAAAAAAGCTATTAGGCATGGGTGTTTTTTCACTGATTGCACAGGAAATCATTAATGCAGGAAAGCTGAGGGGGGCAAGTCTTTGGTTTTTTTCCCTCCCCCCCCCTTTCAAATTAAGCTGCGCCAAGCTTGCAATAAGCTTTCTATTTCTCAGAGAAAAAAAAACGGTAGAAGGATGATTGTAATCCTTGCAGCCTACTGTTTCATTTTGTGGTGCTATTGTTAATTAAACTCTTTCATTTGGTTCTTTATTGAACGTGCTGCTCAGTACTGAGGATGGACAGTTCAGTCCTGCATTGCATGGTGCATTCATAAAGGGAACTCTGTTCAGTTGTGCTTATCAGACTTTTCCATAGGAGGTCAATGCTTCTGGTAACATGCTACAGAGTTTAAGGGCCAAATTTAATACACAGTATAGCTGGGAACAATTGAGGGCAAAAGAGGAAGGGGACAACAGAGATTGAGGTGGCTGGATGGAGTCACTGAAGCAGTTGGTGTGAGCTTAAATGAACTATGGGGGATGGTAGAGGACAGGAAGGCCTGGAGGAACGTTGTCCATGTCGTCCATAGGGTCACGATGGGTTGGACACGACTTCGCGACTAACAACAACAGTAGTTTCACAGGAGCCTCAGTCCACTAAAGGATGTATGATGGTAACAAAGAATTTTAAGAAACAAAATTTGCTTCTTCAAAATGAACAGTGGTTAAACTGATTTTTTTTAAAAAAAGAAGTCAGGAAGTGATGAACAAAGATCTTAAATGCAAACAGGAAATCTTTAAACTGTTCTGCAAACTTAAACTTATAGTTCTATTTGACTGGAAATAGTTTGTTGTGAAAACAGCTGCCTCCTAAAGCACTACTGTAAAGAAACAACATTTTACTCCATTTTTTTTCTTTTAGGTTATAAAATTCCATCACAATCTTCTACAGGGGTTAAAATAAACTAACTCAAGATGCTATGACACCCCATTTCATTGAAGAAAATCTTAATGTGAGATTTTCTTATCTTCTCAAGGTGCTCTTCTGTCACAGCACCTTGAGACAAACTGGCTGTTGTGACAAGGCTTTTTTCATCAAATGCCTAATATAGATTGAGACGTGGCAGATGAAGTGGCGGAAAGGAAATTATTACATATATTACAAAACAGGTTGATGTATTAGGCAAGCGGGTATTCCAAGCAAATCTTGCAGCAGCACAGGTTATACTTGCAGCAGCCATTTATATCTCTACCGAATTGTTTTTATGTGAAGAAAAAAAAACTATATATCTTTCTATCCAGTAGACATATAAATGAAGAAGCAGAACTTGCAGAATGAATCATTTCTGGAGAGTTAAGGGGAAATCTAATTCTGCAGAAACATTTTAACAGTATTTGAAATGCCATTATTGGGATCTCATTTCACAGTTGTGGATACAAACAGCTTAGTAGCAGTTATCAGGTTAATACTTAACTACTACAGTAAGCAACACAGAAATTTTCATTACCTGAATGTCCGAGGACAAGTATACTCTGTAACCAACATTAATTATCTAGTTGGAGTATATTTTACTTTTTAAAAAAATTATGTGTCTTCAGGTTGTTATTTACATTTAGCAGTCACATAGATAGTTTTTCTCCATGACAATCGGTCCCTAACTAGGTCTTTCAGGTGTTCCAATGGGGTTAACCGAGTTCATCTACCTTGCTGCTAGCCAGCAATGTTCAAAATAACTTCATGCCTTAAAATTAAATCTGACACACAATTAAACTATCAGTCTTACTGACAATTTTAAGACCATAATGTAATATATAGATTAGTACCACAGTCAAAATTTAGGCTTATCTATTCCCAGATTATATATTTCAAATTTAATTTAAATTGGAGCAGATATTGATAAAATACATTGAATTTATCATAACAGATTATTTTATTTACAATTTATATTGTGCTCTTGATAATCAATTCTAGTTCAAGTTTAATAGCAATGCTTAGTTTTTTATCATATAGCAGTGATGGTGAGCGTGTGCTCGTCTGGGCCAGACCAGGAAGAGGAGCTGCCCAAGGAGCATGCACACACCGAAAAATTTATTTCCGGTTTCCGGCACACACAAGCGCACCAACCAGCAAGTCTTCCGGTTACTGCTACGCATGTACGCATGTTCACAGAACAGCTGGCCAGCACACGTGTTCACAGAACAGCTCTTCCGGTTTCCAGCACTGCTGCATGCACAAAGGCCAGCTGATCGTCACATGTACATGCGTGCCAGAAACCTGGAAGACGGGTCAGGTGACGTGTCTCCGCGTGCCACTTTTGGCACATATGCCCTAGGTTCACCATCACAGGCATATACAATATACTCAATTATTTACATTATATAAATGATGTATTAGAAGTTATACTTCCACAATATTTTAAAGTCCTTGGGTTATGCATTTGTATTACTTGAATATATTACTTTTCATGTCTTTTCAAGTTCCTTCTTGCACTTGTTTATATATTTTATCGTGTTCAATTAAAAAATGAATTCTGTCAAAACATATTGATCCAACACAGTTGAAATACAAGTACATTTTTTTAAAGTACCAACAATAGTAAAAACCTAAAGATATAAGGATTTGCAATCAAAACTATCGTTTTTGAATTGCTCTTCTGCTTACAATGCTTTTCACATAGTCAAAACACATGACTTGGAAAGGACCTCGAAAGTCATTTAGTCAAGCCCCTTATTCAGTGCTCTGCTTCCAACCATGCTCAACAAGCAGGATAAGCATTAGAAAACATTTTGAAAAGAGAACCGAGTGTTAGAACAGTGCACTAACTCTATCAATAAAAGTAGCTTAAAATGACGAAATAAAATGGGCATAAACAGTGTTTACAAAAAAATATAAGAGCAGCCCTGCTACTGGTAAGTGTAGAAAAGGAACTGGACCATGAAGGATATGAGCATGTAAATAAAGGCTACATTATTTGAGCACTGAAATAAGCAATAAAGTATTTGCCCCAAAAATAAAAATTAAAAAGGTTGCAAGCAAAGAAATTTATAAAAAATTTACAGTTGGCTGAGAAAAAGTAAACCATATACCCGTGATGACGAAGCACAGGTGGCACACAGAGCCATATCTGTGGGCCATATCTGTGGGCACCCAAGCTTTGCCCTAGCTCAGCTCCAGTGCACATGCCAGCTGATTCACATGCCAGCTGATTCTCGGGCCTTCCTGGCCCACCGGAAACTGGCTGTTTCTGGTCTCCTGAGGGCTTCCAGGGGCAGTGGGGAAGGCGGTTTTCTCCCTCCCTAAGCTCCTAGAAAGCCTCTGGAGCCTGGGAAGAACGAAAAACAGGCCTTCCAGTCCCACCGGAAACGTGCTGTTTCCTGTCTCCGGAGGGCCTCCAATGGGTGGGGAAGGCCGTTTCCGCCCTCCCCAAACTCCAAGAAAGCCTCTGAAGCTTCAGGAGGGCAAAAAATGGGCCTACCAAGCCCACCGTGCCATCATGTGCCAAAAACGGGGGGAATGTGAGGGGTCATGTGCACATGCGGGAGGCGGGGCGCATTGAATTATGGGTGTGGGCAGATGCGCATGCAACCCCCACCTGCGCTTCCCCCACTTTTGGGGGTTAGCCATCACTGCTATATACATTAGATTACACAGCTACAAAATGTTTTTGCAGCCTGCCCCAGACCACCATAGCATCATTCCAGTAAATACATTCAGTATAGCCAATACCTGTTATGTAGATTCAATGTTGACTTGGGTAACAGGAATTATCGAAAAAATGATAATGATAAAAGAAGGAACACAACAGCTACTAACTGAGGTGAACGACTATTTTTTGGCCTGCCTTATAGACTGCAGGCATGTTTTCCCTGGCATAATACCACTCTACCAATCAAGGAGATATCAGTGATTGCTGTGATACAAAGTTGAAATCAACAACTTGTTGACTGAATCAACAATCAATTTTTATAATGCAATGCACAATCTCCACATTAGAGATCTCAAATAACTTCAGATCAGATTTTATCTCTTTCTGATTTCAATATCTCTGCCTTTCTTTGCATAAATTGCTAATAAGGTTTTTATTTTAGGGTCACCAAAATACATCATTTCTTAAGTCATCTGTTTCCATTTACTGAAATGAGAAAAACAGCAGAGAACCAAAGAACATCCTCTTTGGATTTAAAAGGAAACTGGAATTTAACTAACTTAACAAGCTTTAGATATTTTCTCCAGCAGAGTTTTGCCCTTTGTACAAGATTATATGCACTCAAATAACCCAGTTTGTTAAAAAAATATGGGCATGTAAGAAGCAAATGTATTTGTTTATCAAATAACTCAGGTAGAGTTCTGACCAGAACAAGGGCACTCCTCTGTATCCAGAAGTAACTTTTTTTGGTCTTGGATGAAATTGCACTATCCTAGAAAGAATGAGGTCTGTGGGTAACCTGGGTTTTTTCTTGGACTCATGGGTCCTGATCAAACAGCAGGCATAGCCATGGCTAGGAGGGGCTTTGGTCAACTTCATGTTGTATACCAGTTATGCCCTTTCCTGGATACGGAGGTTCTCCACTTCTCCACTCCATTTGTGCCCTGGTCATCTCCCGTTGGATTATTGCATGTATTCTGCATGGGGCTACCCTAGAATAGTACTGGAAGGTTTGGCTGGTGCAGAAGCAATGTTGAGTGCCTAAAGAAGCACAGTTGTAGGTCTGGCTGGTTCCTTGAAAGTCCACCCGTTGTCTTTTAATTAGTTTTAACAGCATTCAATTATCCTTGCTTACTTTTAATTTTTATATACTGTTTTTAATATTTTAATGTTTTGTTGTATACTGCCTAGAGTCCCTCTCCAAGGGAAATTGACAGTTCAAAATGGGAAATATAAACGAATAAATAAAATAAAAGGAATGAAACCACCTTCAGCTTTCCTTCTCTTCTGTCTGTCTCCTTGGAATTATTTCATGTAGTACTTATTGGCTGCTTACTTTTTAATCTCTTGATCTTATTCTTGTGGAATTCAACAAGTACATTCATACCAGTAAAGCCCTACGTGCTTGGTGATCCCCCAACCTCTCTCTCTTTAAAAATACAGAAGTGGATAATATAAATAATCTCTGCCTATGAAAATTTACAAGGGGAAATGAGAGACATAATTTGATGTCTAAAAAGTCAAGTACAAGAAGGGAGGGAAGGGGAAGAGCAATTGAGTACTTTCCGAAATCTAGCCAGAAAAATAACTTGAAACTTGAAAACAAACTGCAAGCTTTAAGGTCAAACATTCCTAATCTATCATCCTATCATTTCTATAGTACACATAGGCCTGCAGCAACATATTATATATGTGTTATAAAATTTATATCCAAAGTCTCTAGCTAGCTTTCAATATATAAAATCATCTATTCACAACTAAAACAATTATCCTTTAAAGTAAATACTAAAAGTAACATTAAAACTATAACAACCAATGTAAAAATAACAGTAACCCATCACTGTAGTATACACACAGTAAAACAGCACTATCTTCTTACACACAGTATTCTAAAACTGTCTCATTGGTCCCAGAAACTTTTACAATATCTAGATACTTGAAATAGAGTGGATTTTTAAATATGTAAATGCTTGTTCCCATTTTCTTCTAATAAAAATGTCATCACCAATTTTATTTTTAGAGTTCAGTATAGGAGAAGCAATCAATCTCATTTGAACACTCATTAGGCCTACAAACTCTAACGCCACTTCTATGTATATGTGGAGCAGAACATGTAGCTATGTATATTAATATACATAGAATATACATAATATACGGAGGAGGGCGGGATATAAATGGGATTTTTTTAAAAAAATATGATCCTGGTGGCATTCTTTTAATAAGTTTGCCTGTTCTCTTCCTGGCACAGGAACATAGAGTGAAGATGGTTGAAGAAGGTTTTTTTTCCAGTAGACAGTCAAATACGATGGCATGCAAGTGTGTTGAATTAAAACAAGGTATTATATTTGTATTCAGCTACATGTTAAATATTAATGAATCAAACTGCAATGCTATAGCAATTAAGAATTACTGTACCTATATACCTAGCTCTTAAACTCAGACAGATATGGATATTCTATATGCTATAGTGCTTAAAGCACATTGTTGATACTTTCAACTTTATTTTATTTATACATATATCTACAAGTAGCCTTCTCCAAAGATTCTACGCAGCTCACAGTAAAGGATTAAAATATGTTGCACATTAAAAACATACCTGCGCGATATAAAATGTGTTACGTGATCTCTGAATAAAAATAAGCAATGTGTCTTCAGTACAGTTGCTTCCAATTTATATTGCAACTCCAGCTAATCAATTCAGAGTATAAAATATTACAGCAATCATAGCAATAGCACTTAGACACTCATCACTCTCGAATTACTTTTATGTTGTCAGCATACTGTTTATAAAGAGGAAATTATATGCAAAGTTACCTAGCACTGACAAAAAGGGTTGGCTGTTCGATTTTTTTTCCAAGTATCTTTTACACCATAATAAATGAAGGAATCCAAAAGGATCTTAATTTTGACTCACAAAACTTAACTGAACCAAAATGTCACTGCTGTTCATATCACTCAACATGTTTGCTTCTCATGTAATTATGGGTACTCCTAATTTTGACACAGTGGCTCAGTGGCTAAGATGCTGAGCTTGTCGATCAAAAGGTCAGCAGTTCAGTGGTTTGAATCCCTAGTGCCGTGTAATGGGGTGAGCTCCCATTACTTGTCCCAGCTTCTGCCAACCTAGCAGTTTGAAAGCGTGTAAAAAATGCAAGTAGAAAAATAGGGAACACCTTTGGTGGGAAGGTAACGGCGTTCCGTGCACCTTTGGTGTTTAGTTATGCCGGCCACATGACCACAGAGACATCTTCAGAAAGCGCTGGCTCTTCAGCTTTGAAAAGATGAGCACCACCCCTAGTGTTGGGAATGATTAGCACATATGTGCGAGGGGAACCTTTACCTTTACCAGTTTTGAGGAGGGCAATAAGCAGCAAATGATGGAACATACATTGCAATATGAATAACTCTTCTACAGATATGTATGCAGTGTCACAACACAGATACAAAAGGGTGGTTTTGGCAACCTGTTATCATGATGCATATTTTGTGATTTTGATATTGGCATGACTAGTTGTAGTTCCCTGTTTGTGTAGCTATGGAACTTTATTTGTGTAACCCTTATTTTCAACAATCTAACTGAATAAAGTTGGAAATATACAACATATTCAGTTGACTTTAAACCAAATATTTCATAAGACATTTCTATTAAATTATTTAACTCCTAGAGTCAATAATGGTCCACACGATTCTTGAAATAAATGAAGAATATACATAACATTTAACCCAAATGTTTGGGACAACCATGTCCTGGATGACTCAGAATCTCCATAAACATAACATTTGACATAACTTATCACTCAAGTCAAGAGACATATGGTAAACTTTTGCTTTCACAGATTGCTAAGGAAACATTTACTTTCTTTAATATGTTGCTCATGTTGCTTGTAATCTATGATGATTTGGACATCATGTAATCTATGATGATTAAATCTATAGTATTTAATGGGCAAAACGTGTTATTCTACATCCATGCAAAGCATATAATTTTAGAGTCATCATTCAGAAGTAGTATCAGAAAATTTAAATGTAGTCTATAAGATGATTGCCAGAGTGGGAGAAGAAATGTAGTAGCAGATTGCAAGTGTGCTTTTTCAAGAGGCAACTTGACTTTCTGGTTTTTCTTTGAAGACATTTTGCTTCTCATCCAAGAAGCTTCTTCAATTATTAGAGCTGAAGAAGCTTCTTGGATTAGAAGCAAAAGTTCTTCAAAGAAAAACCAGAAAGTTCAGTTGCCTTTTGAAAACGCCTTTGGGACAACCTGGATGACTGAGAATCTCCATAGACATATACCGTAGTAGCACATGATCATCCACATATTAGCAGCACTACTTGTACAATAGCCAATGGTCATGCAGTCCTCTTCAGGAAGCTAAGGTTTGACAATTATCTTTATAAATTACAATCCAATTTTATTGCATTTTGAATTTGTAAACTATTATTTACAGAAAAATCCTGATGAAGGATATATTCAAACAAATGCTGCCCTTAGAACTTTCATAGAACTAGCCAGTAAACAGACCATTGCTCAACCATCAAGAAGAGGCAATCCCAAGTATTTCCTCTTTCTGCTACAGTAAACCCTGCCCCTTTCAGAAATTCTCTCTTTCCTATCAAAGCTGATGTAATCTATACTGTGTCATATGTAATCTGTTTCAACCCAGTATTTTGACTAATTACACTATGAAAATGACTTCCATATTAATACAAATAACTATTTAATTTTCATCCTTTGCATTAGTATCTGGGAATTATGGAAAAAGTAATCCAAAAGATTACTTAAAACAGTCATTATCTATTTTATCTTTTCTATTAATTTGTTCTTATTAGGAAGAAACCTGCCCTCTATAAAGAGACAGTAAATATTTAGGCATCTCATCCTTCCCACCAAGTGATTATAAACCAACTTGACAACGGGAAGCAATAATCTTTTCTTCAAGTATAGGATCCTGTATTTATGCTTACAAATAAGAGAATCTTCATCGATCTAATTCTATATCCAAGTAGAGCTGGAGAACAGCAGAACTCTCATGTACTGAATATTTAATATGACTTCGGTGTTAATTTTTACTATTCAACTGTGTTTTTGTTAATGTCATATTGTACTGGATTGTACTGGATTGTTTTCTTTGCAGAGAAAGAAAGAAAATGGCTGCAAGCACCAAGAAACATATGCATGCTTACTCTGTATTAAATCCCATTGAGTCAATAGGTCTAACAGATATGTAAACTTAGAAGTTGTGGTCCTAGTCAGCCCATGCACTAACTTCATTGTTCTCATTTTCTTTCATGGATAGGTGAGCAGCTGCAATCAGATTTTTCTAAGTCTTCTATCAAATGACAATTCTCCATAGATAGTCAAGGCTCTTCACTGCATATACTCATCCTATATGGCAGTATTAGTACATTCACCCCTCTCCCATTGAACCAATTGCAGCTATTTTCTTCTATCTTTTAAACCTACAGCCAAGTTGTCTTCATTATTTGTACTTTCTATCTATCAACTCTCTTTCAACAGTGCAGTTTTATTGTGGTTAGACCACGCCCCAGGAAGGAGCATTAAGTTTCTTTGTTCCTCTATTGCCCAGTGAAACAGAACTGATTCATCCTCCTCCTCCTTATATATACATAATTGGTATTTTTAATTTTCATTTTGGATAAATTTAGTATGTAATTACAAATATTATAAAAAGAAACTAAGCAAAAAGCAAAATAGAAAGCATATATATGCTTTTAAACGCTCTTAGATTTTCCCCTTTATTTTAAACTACACAAGAGAATCAAAAATCAGGAAGGGCTCTCCCTTCCGTGCTGTATGGCTAGCTTCCAGGTAATTGTTACATTAAAAGAAAAATGCTATTTATTATTTTCCGGAGATTTGGACAGTGATCAGCTAATATTTGTAATTGCTTCTATGTGACACTGGAAAAAAATGCAAAAACTTTGGGACTGTGGTACTATATTCTGTAGCTAGAAGCAATTTAGTAATGTGAAACATAGATCTGATGTTGTAAACCTCAGTAATAATTGTCCTAGAATTGGTATTTGAATTCCATAATCTAATCCAAAAAAACATTGGCAATATATTCATAACAGAATACAGCAGTCATGTTGCTGACATACGAGGAATCAGTATAGTATTAGGGACAACATACTGAATTGAATCGTGCAAAATTAGGTTTAAATATATGTTTAGCCATTATATTCCTGGACAGTTTTGGCTGCTCCATGATATATCCCTTATAAATCTAAATTAAAAATAAATGAATTAATAAATACCTTGCTTTGCAAGCTGTCTGTGAGGAAAACAAGCTCACCAAATATATACTGTCTCACGCTTCTTGAAAAATGATAAAATATAGACATGAAGGATAAATAATGTCACTGTATAATATCTGGCTATTTAGAACAGAGTCCTTGATTAGTTATGCTTGCTTACATTTTTAAATTGCTACTCAAAATGCAATAAATACTGGATGTAGCTAAGAAGTCAAGCATTTGGTGCATTCTGTTCATAACACCTTGTGTAGTTATGTTTGTGTCTTTCTGTTTACCTTTGCATGCATCGTGAACCAATTTGTACAGTCTGCAGTGTCATTCAGCATCCTTTTGTATAGTTCCGTCCTTGCTTTCTCATTCTCCCCTTTTGTAATTGTTCCCCTAGTTTATGGCTGGTTTGAGGATTCTAATAGCTAAATGCAGCTGTATTTCTGTTACAAATAAAACATGCTTGGCAACTATATTTTTAAACTTCTTTGTAATGTTAATAGACCTAATTCAGTCCACAACTGAATTTCTTCTTCTCCACTGTTATTTGCCATTGGACCAGTTGATACTGATTTTAGATACACATTTGAAACCACACAGCCAGTTGCTTAGAAAGAAAATTAAAATGTTAACAAACATTTGAATTAAGAAATCACAAAAAAGCTTTGTTGAACTAAACGGCAAGATATTGCTTATGTCCCATGGCCTTCAGTGGCATTTCATTGGTGGAGATATGTGGTCTTAGAATTTGGTGTCAGCTAAAGGAACGAACACATGCTGCAATGGCTATAACTGTCTCCATTAACAATTAGCACACAGAGGACAATTTTAAAAGGAGGAATGGCTGAGGAAAATTTGAATCGGCGTCAAATCAGAGTCTTTTGAGTCCTTAATTGGAATTAAAAATGGCTTTAGAACTACTTTTGATATCTCATGTCACCAGAACTATTTCTAATACGATACAGATGTCAGCTCTGGAAGCCATATTAGGAGGCTTCCACACTGCCACCTTCTCCACTGTGGGAAAGTAGGAGGGGGGATTTGGTAGAGGGGACTCCTAGACAAAATAGCATTCCTCCCATCGGTCAAGGTCAGGACAGTCCTGCATCTGGAGAAGGAGTGGTTGGAGTGAGGTGTCGAGATGGCATGGAAGATGATTGGAGCATGTGATCGACTGATGATGGAGGGGATGGTTTTGGGGGTTTTGATATCCTGAGGGAAAACCCGGAACTCTCAGATTCGGGTTTTCCCCAGATGTGCCAGTTTACTTGCTCAAATAAAGGAGGCCTTTGAGAGATGTTTGCTTCAGAGTTTTTCATCGAAGAGGGGTTTTCTGGAACTTTGACATAAAGAATGAAAGATTATAATTAAAAAAAAAAAGATATGTGTACTATTACTAAAATTTTATAAGATTGTCAACTGCATTAAATATGAAGAATATTGTTCTATTTGTACTAAAATGTAAGAACAATCGGGGACTACACTGTTCGCACAATGATATGTTTGTGGGAAAAAAAATTAAATAAACAAAAAAACTTTTTAAAAAAGAAAAGGGTGGAAAGATTTTTATGTAGCACTTTGTAGGGATCAACAGGATTCCCCATAGAAGAACCTCCAGGTCAAACCTATCAGCTCCATAATGATAGGTCCCTATTATGATAGCAACTTCCTCCCCTTTTTCTCTCTGTTATTGAGATTGTAAAATAATAACTGGAGGCAAATACAGAGTAACAGAATTGGAAGGGACCTTGAAGGTCTTTTAGCCCAACCTCCTGCACAATGAGGAGACCATGATGGCATGATGGCAAACCTATGGCACGCATGCCACAGGTGGCAGGTGGAGCCATATCTGTGGGCACGCGAGCATTAGCAATAGCACTTAGACTTATATACCGCTTCCACCTCGGAAGGATGGAAGGCTGAGTCAACCTAGAAAGAAGCAAGAAAGCAAGAAAGCAAGAAAGCAAGAAAGCAAGAAAGCAATAGCAATAGCACTTAAACTTATATACCGCTTCCTAGTGCTTTTACAGCCCTCTCTAAGCGGTTTACAGAGTTAGCCTATTGCCCCCAACAATC
>JANHFM010010379.1:68018-82431 GCA_032468115.1 Grayia smithii | reverse complement strand
TAGCAGGCTGGGGAATTCTGGGAGTTGAAGTCCACCTCTCTTAAAATTGCCAAGGTTGAGAACCACTGTTCTAGAGTCATGCAATATTCTTGTACTCAGGTTTACTGTATAGCCGCTCTTTTTATCAGGTTACATCAATATTAGCTTACAGAGTTTGACTAAGTTCAGCCCCAGGTGATGCTTAGATGATCTGTCTCTTATTTGTGTCCCACAGTATAACTGTCATTACAATATGATTTGTGATGTTTGAAGCTAACCAGCAGCCATCTAAGTGAAGCCTACTTCTCTAAGGAAAATACGGCATTTACTGCTGATTGATAGACTTAATTCTAGGTGTGATAGCTGTTGTAGTAAGCTTGTTTCTTCATCGTGGATTATAGGCAACATTATGTTGAACAATTATTTTGCTTTACTAAACCATAAAAAGCCTAACAGTAGTGGAACTGATGGAACATAGCACCTTTCAAATGGATCATTCTGAAGCATGTGCTCCAGTAGCCCTATACCAATATTATTGGTAAAAAGCCACATAAGTTGCAAAAAAAAAAAAGTATGCTAATGCAAATTCCTGTTCCAAGACTCTACTCTAAAATTCATTAATAATGAAGGGTCCTCGAGGGAAATTACAAGCTTGAAATCATACAATACCAGTAGAGAAAAACAATGCACAATAAATGCCATGGCCTGATTAACTTATACTACTAGAGCAGCTGCTGCTCTTCAAAATCACTTGTAACCATCACAAACCTCTGTTGCTTGGTTCCTAAATTTTATTTCAGGAAGTATTCAGGAAGATTTTGCCATCCATCTGTTTCCAGTACATCCCCAGCTCAAATTAATATTAAAACACAGTACATTATTAGTAAAAGTGTAAAAGCAAAGCACATATTGTTTAGGATTTAATATTGGATGAAACCATTGACTTGCCCAAGAGAAGAGCAGAGCCTGCTAGTTCTGTCTTAGGGCCACTCCATATTGCAGCAGAGCAGAACTTGTAGGCAAGGAAATGACAAAGTTGAGGTATATAAAAACTCTTTATCACATTCACCTGAAGGACCTTTTGTGGTTTCTTTATTTTCCAAGGACTGGACATGCCACAGTGTAGCAAAGAAACGTACAAAATACTTTACTGTAGCACAACTGCAAATTGCAAATTGATGTCTCATAAATAAGTCTTTGATGGTTAGTCTTTATAACAAATAAAATTTTTACAGTTTGTAAAAACAAGCAATCTTTGCCTCTCTCCAGAGGTTCTTTCACTAGTTTTCACTAGTTGGGATTAGGCATTGCTGCATCCTGACTGCTCTTCTTCTGGTTGTTACCAGGCCAAGTTCTCAGCCAGGCAGGAATCACACCAAGGTAGGCTACTTACTATAGCTTGTGGTCCTGACAATTCACTAATAGCTCTCTTTCTTGCTTGTAATAGTCATACATTCCAGATGTTGCTTCCTACTTCCTCCTCTGTTTGTTGTCTTCTTTCTCTTCTATATACCCAAACTTCTGTAGACTAAAGGTCAGGACGGATGAGGCTACCTGTGGAGATCAGCACCTTTCTAAAAACACCAGAGTATGGTTCAGATAGGCAGACACCTGCAACACCAGGGTGAATAAATTATGAGATGGGGAAATGAATGAATGGGTCCATTTCCTCTCAAATTTCTGGGGATGTAAACATTTACTTCCCTTTGAGAGGAGAGATGGGCTCAGCCTATCCTTGGAGAAGTGGGGGTAGGAAGCATTTTTGCCTGGCTGCAGCTGCTTTTCCAAACTACAGACAGCAATCACAACTTACTTCCTGCACAGTCCAGGTGACAGTCTGCCAATTTACCAGTTCTTGCTGATGTGTTTGGATAACCAGGATTGTGTAGGAATACTGTTACTACTGAAAACTATGAGTAGTAACTACTGTTACTACTGAAAACTATGAGCTACTATGAGTAGCTGTGGTAATTTCTAATGTGGCACTGCATTATCCCAGATTTCTTGTCTTGGGGACTCAGTTCCATACCAAAGTTGCACAATCGGGAATGGCTGAGGATTGCATACCTGTGGTGCTATGTATAGACTTGTCTCAACTGATATCGTACAGGAAGCAGGAAATTTTACATTTGGTTGGTGCTTGTGAACTTAGAGTGCAGGAACTTTCTGCAACTTCATTGTCACAAGCAAATCACTGGTCAGATTTTGACTGACAACTTCTGATACTTCTGTTGGTATGATAGATTGATAAAAATGGTCCAACCTAGGTGCCTTATGGAACTGTCTTCTGAATTTATTTAGAAATTGTCCTATTTTATCCATGTAAAATTTGGAGATCATTGAAATGGTTGATACTATTACACCTGAGTGCCTCGTTCCAACTAACAAGAGTTCAGTACTCATTATTTAGTTTACCAGTGGATGGGCAGTGGGTTAGATATTTTCATGAAATTATTTGTAATGTAGAATGGGGGCCTTTCAGTTCTTTCTGAGATGGATGCAATGAAGAAATCATTCTTTTCTGCCATTGTATCTTCCTTGAATAGGCCTCTGATGCTGTTTATGCTTTCTCCATCAAGATATTGGGATGAGAGACAGCCCTGAAAGAAGTCACTGACAGCATTTCTCATCATTCTTTGTCAAATAACTTTGATCTGATTCACTTCAGTGTTATCTTTGATATTGGGAAGCACCATTTAAAAATTGCCTGTCTGATTCCTGTGGTTTTGTTTTTTTTTTAACTTACTGAGCGTGCAAATAAATGAGCTGCTATTTGTTTACTTGACCTTTGACATTTCTGGGATAAAATCAGACTGCGACTGGCCTGGCCCTGTGAACATTTTTCTTCTTTAGTACATATTTCTAACTGTCTTTAGAAAACAATTATGAAACAGAAGTCTACCACATGGCCCAAAATCCAGTCTCATAGCCAGTTGTAATTGTTCCATTGTTGAGCAGGGCAATTAAGAAGGGGATCAGTCTCAGATATAATAGCACTTAGACTTATATACTGTTTCACAGCTTTTACAGCCCTCTCTAAGTGGTTTTCAGAGTCAGCACATTGCCCCCAACAATTTAGGTCCTCATTTTACTGACCTCAGAAGGATGGAAGGCTGAGTGAACCTTGAGCCTGGTGAGATTTGAACTGCCAAATTCAGGCAGTCAAATTGCAGTCAGCAGTACTGCATTCTAACCACTGCGCCACTGTGGTTTATTGGGGAAAAAAACTGATTTTCTGAACTTTTATAAGTTGGTTTTCATCCAGGTTTGATTACTTTGCTAAACCATCTATCTAAAAACTAGATATGGGGAGGATGACTCTTCTAGGACTCCAGTACTTCAGAGCAACATTGGACATTTGTGTCTTGAGGGCACTATTTTGACATGGTTTCAATTTTTCCAGTGTTTTTAATGCATAGAAAGTTCAACTGAAGACTATTCTTTAACATAGTGTTCTTCAAGATTGTCTTGTCTCTTAATTGGTAACGTGTGAAAAACTGCTAAGGGATCATTAATTTCCTGATGATACAAAGTTTATTGCTTCTTATCTTAAAACTTTGAGGAATGAATTGGTATTCTTCATTGTTGCGTCACCTTGTTTATGAACAGGAGTGAATTTAATTTTAAGCTAAAATTAAAGCAAGAACAGGTATTGGCAAAGAAAGAACTGAAATCTGGACAGAGATGAAACATGCTCTGATGAGATTCTACCCTCAGAAGGAGTAAGTTTGCAGTTTGGAAGCACTGTCATTGAGCTTGAAAGTAGCAGCTGTGTTGACTAGAGTTTTTACAGGATTTCAATGGTGATCCTTCCCAAACCAGCTAATTTAGTGACAGTTATCTATACCTTGCTTACAACCTACCTTGGCTTCTGCAGTAAGCTCTGTGGGGGCTATCATTGAAAAATATTTGGGAATTGCAGCTGCTACCCAGTAATGATGACGCTGCTGATCAGTAGAAGCACAGGGTTTGTACTGAAA
Organism: Grayia smithii; assembly: GCA_032468115.1. Lineage (NCBI taxonomy): Eukaryota > Metazoa > Chordata > Lepidosauria > Squamata > Grayiidae > Grayia > Grayia smithii. The sequence continues at coordinate 78,472 of JANHFM010010379.1, read as the reverse complement.
GTTCTATACTGGATGCCAGTTGCCTATTAGTCATATTTATGGTGTTGGCAGTAAACAAATCTCTCAGCTCTGCTACTTGGATTAATAGAAGAGATCTTTCTGAATATTTCCTGGTTGACAGAAGCTTGTCTATCGTAGCAAAGGTAATTTTCTTACATTGCCCAGAAGTTGTGGAAAGAAAATGCCAAGACAGCAATTGATTTTCATGCTGCTGGTAAAATACATATTTTGCCCAGGTTTTTTTGTTTAATATTGTATTTTATCTGATTTTCATTGTAATCAAATGTTTTAAGAACCAGGCTGTAAATCGAGTAATAAATACATTTAAGCTTTCTACACTCCCATGTGTATAATACAAAGGTCATGATGATGTACCTGTAACTATTGTATTTGGAGGGTCAGTAGGAATGAAGCTGGATCACTTGCTGTTTGCCAATCAATAACGCAGTGCAACATGATTAGGAGGATGTTTAAAAAATTATCTGTTCTGGATGTGGAATATGCTAGGTAAGCTACCTGTGTTTTTCATGAAACTTTATACAGGTAGACTTGACTTGACTTTATTGTCATTGCACCACATACAACAAAATTAAATACCATCTTTGACTTAAGACCAGTCATAGGTTATGACAGATATCTCCAAAAGGTATTTATGACCTGATTTCAAAGTTATAGTCATTGCAGTACCCTCACCATTCCCCTTAGGAATGACTGCAGGGATGCTGCAGCACCACCACCCCAATTTATCACCCCCACTCATCCCTCTGTCTAACCCCAAGCCTTAGCTTGTGCCTGTCTGGTCACCCCAAGGCCTCCTCGATCTCTTGGGATCTAGGCTCTCTTGCTTGTCTGAATAGCCATCTTGGAAGCAGGCCATAGCCTGGGGGAATTCTGAAGGTCAGGGGGAGGTCCTTTAGGGGCCGGATGGGAAGTAGGCTTTGGCCTAGAGGCGGTAACTACTTCTTTGTGCCAGTCACTTCTGCTGACTGGCTTTAGACTTTCTTGCATGGCTATGTAACTGGTTTGGGAGCAGTCCGAGGCTTGGGAGTGACCCTGAGGGACAGGGAGTGGAGCACCAGGTGCCTTGGGTGGTGGACAACTTGGGAAGGCCAGACGAGGTGGGCCTCCAAGGGCCTCCTCCACCCTTGAGACACCCCATGCTCCACTTACGATCTGCATGTTAGCTTAACAATTATATTGAGAAGAGCAGGGATATGGGGGATTGTTAAACATTTAACTTAATGGCTGTTGCAACATACACCATAATAGGGAAACTCTATTACATTTGAAAGTTGAGGATTACCCATACTAACAAAAAAGAGTATCCATCTTAACTCTTTCAATTCAAGGAATGTAATATGATTGTAATACTCCAATATTGATAATGTTGCTTATTTTGGTTGTGATTGCAGTTAGGCAACAATTAATTAAACAATTGTTTAATTAATGTTGCAGTTGTTGAAGATCAGATAAATAAAATGCTATTTTCATACTAGTAGGCTTTGTTGTGTATTGAACTGTTAGGATGACAATTTCTTCCTAGTTAGTCATGGGGTGTTTGTTCATGGTCTGTAACCAATTGTTATTATACAGTGAGACGAACAGTTCTTGCTAAAGCAAAAAATATTACTGTAGAAAATTAGACAACCCGTGACCCATTGTCATTATTTCAGAGATATTTCCTTACCAGATTCCTCAATGCTTTCAGAAGTGGCAGAGCTTCTAATACTGTCTTCACTGGAAAAGTTCTTAAACGTTCAGAAAGATATTCAGGGATGTGCCTGCCTTGGAAACAGCCCATCTTGAACTGAACAACAGTCAAACATGAGGAGCTGATCACAGAAAATAGCTTCTGACATTTGTATTATGTAATAAGCTGTTTCATGGTAATTTTTATTTAATAAAACATTTTATAAAATTTGCAAAATTTCAATTCCATGAGAATCATGGATTCTATATTTTACATACATTCTGTAAATTAGCCCTTTGAGATGGCTTGGTTCAGAAATTGTTGCTTTATGATGCACCATTTCACCCAGTTAAGGGTTACAGACATGAGAGTTTTAATAATATATAAATTGGCCTGTGTACCCCATTTTTCAAATACTGTCTTATATCTGCTTTTATTTCTAATCCTGTCCCCTGAAGTTTCATGTTTTTTTCTGTTTCCTGTTAATGCATTAGTGCCAGCTGCAAATGACTGGAAGTCATGAAATTTACAAAAGGAACTGTCAGCTTATCGTCTGTTTAAACCAGTGATGTAAACTGTAATTGATTTTTCTACACTGCACATTTTTCTGCATAGAAATACTGAAAGAAATCGTTTTCTCTGATTAAAAATTCTGTGATTCAATTTATTGTAGTAATTTTTTAATAAGAATATCCTTAAAACATTACATTCTAACACTACAGTAAATATTATTTAACAAGAATATTTCTAATTTGGACTTACATTTTTATTTACAACTATGCGTAAGTGAAGAGACTTGGAATGCCAGTGTTGGGTAAAGTTAAAAGGGTCTTTATTTTTTTAGTGTTGAGTGTCTCACAACTTCCAAGTCCTTGCCAATACAGGAGAAGAATGAATTAAAGAGTTGGAAGGGACCTGTTAGTTTCTCATATTCAACCTCTTCTCAGGGCAAAAATCCAAATCACTGATAACTGATTTGACAGATAACTGTCTAGCTTTTGCATGAACAAGCCTAGTGTAGTTTACTTTTTCTGTGGATAATTAGTTCTACCATCACACTGCTCTTATTATTTTTCCCCAACATTAAGTTAGATTTAATTCATTAGCCTTTATCCAGCTCTTAGGAATATAGGGAACAGTTTGACCTTATATTAACTTTATTTAGGTATTTGAAGAAGACTATCACATCTTCCTCTGTTTTATCTTTTTAAGCTTGAGTTTTCAGTACCTTCAGCCTCTGCATAGAGATACTCCCCCACAAAAACATGAGGGAATACAGGAAATGAACACAAACATACCAGAGTTCATCAAACTGGACCAAAAGAACATTGCATCATTTGCATTTACAGGACTTTAGCAGATTAATAACATGGATGCATTAAACCTTAACCCTTTGCATTAAAGATTACATCTTTTTGAGTTGAGTTTGACATCCATATAGTTTTGAGGACAACAATGCCAAAGTGGTTTATCATGGCTTTCTGAGATGTTTTTTTAAAACTTCCTGATCTAGCCTTCAGCCCTGAAATTTCCTGGCATTCTCGCATTCAAGCATTAACCCGGTCTTACTCTGAGTGACTTTTTTAAAAGACAGCTGACAACTGGTAGGTTGTGTAAAATAATGAAGAGTGAACTTTTGTTGCGGAAGGTATTTTTTAAAAGCAGAAGTTACCAAGCAAGTTTGCAATTGCAAGTGTCTGGCCATGTACTTAACTGCTGCTTCCTTTTCAGCATTCCATTTCCACATCTTCTCATCCAGTCAAAACCAGTTGCCAGAAGTGACTATTTTTTCCAGCGTGTCATTAGCTGGAATATTAAAAAAAATAAATAAATAGCAGCCCAATTACACACTTCATGATAATAACCCAAGCACAGCATGTTTGAAATGGTTGGAACACTCAAAATGGCTAAGTTAAAATGCATATTTTTTAATGGCAAAGAGATGGTTAGATATGTTTTAAAGAAGTCTATTTTGAGAAGTTTAAATCTACTTACTGGTTTGATTTGACAGAAGGTTTGATCTTGGCTATAGAAGAGGAAGCAATTTGAACTTATGCAATCAAGGCTAGAATTGAAAAATCATCAAATGATTCAAAGTATAGATATACACAGAAATAGTGGACCACTCAGCTCGTGCAAGAAGATTGCATAAACTTGATTTTAAATAACATCATAATACAGTTGCCAGAATGATTCATTGGAATATCTCTAAAAATGTTCATGTACCAGTAATGAAAAATAGTGTATAATATACTGTAGTTGAAAAAGGCACTACAAATGAACAGATTAAAATATTGTGGAATTTGTAAATACAATCTGATTAAGTTTTATATCATCAGATTTAACTGTGGTTGAAAAGAAGGTGTAGCTAATTGATGTAGCTATATCAGGATAATAGACTAGAAGAGAAAGAACTGAGAAGATCTGAAAATTGAAGTTGAAAGATTATGGCATAAACCAGCCCTTGGAAGTCCCAGTAGTTGTCAGCACACTGGGTGCTGTACCAAAAAATCTTGGGTGGAACTTAGAAAATCTGCATATTGAGAAAATTTCTATTGGTCAATTGCAAAAGGCCAGACTGCCATAAACTCGCCACAGGACAGCTCACCACTGCCAATACGCCACAGGACAATTCAATGCTATATTAATAGTTTCATTCAGTTAATTTTTATTATTGGTGGCCACATTTTTGTCAAAATTATTGTAACTTTTATTTCTTGATTATTATTGGCTACGGTTCCATCAAAATTAATTTAACCTTTGTATATGTTGAATTGTCCCATGGCAAATTGTCCTATGGCAAGTTGGCCATGGTGAGTTGTCCCATTCCAGTTCCTGGGAAGAATGAATGAAGAATTTTGGAGTGTATGCCAAGGGTATATTTTCCAACAGGGTCACCCAAGGTGTGAAGGTCATGCCAGGTAAAATAAACAACACCAAATACTAGCTAGCAGGAAGATGTCTGAGGCAGATGATCCTTTTAATAACAACTGCAAGGCATTAATGCATACTGAGTAAGAGAAGGCAATCTCTTTGTTTTACAAACAAAACCACATAGAAACTACAAAATGATTGATGATATAGTATATAGTATTTATGACATGGTTAGATTAAGGCCTTTGAAATTGCTATTTGCTCATATTACCAAATAGGAAAATAAAATCCTGCAAAGATAGAATTAATGGTAGAATTAATAGGATCATGGGGCATAAGAAGCATGAACACGGGAAAGCTCAACACAGTGAAAGATGAGATTAAACAACTACAATTGACACTTAGTCATCAGTGAATTGAGATGGATTCTGATTGGACACTTTCAGTCAGAAGATTCCATTGTTTATTATGAAAAGAAAGCATCAAAAGGAAGACATGACATTGTTTTTATAGTTAGGAAGGGCAGAGCAGAAACAGTATTTGGCTACAATACAATCAGTGACTGAATAATTATCGGTTAGACTTTGTGGACACCCTTTAATATGGTGTTCATTCAAGTTTTTGCCTCAATTATCAATGCAGGAAGAAAATGGTTTTATGTTTAAGTTCAATTTGAAATCAACGGAACGTGCAAGGAAGATGTACTGCTTGTGATTGAAGACTGGAATGCTAAAGTGGGAAATATGAAAGAGCACATTGATCTGGCAGTTTCAAGGATGTCCAGCAATTTATAGGGAAAACTTCTGGAATAGGAAGTAATTCTTGGTGTTCCAGATGTGCCATAATCAGTTGTCACAAATGAAGAAATGGGTAATTTAAAATTTATTTGGCGGAACCCTTCTTTGAAGGAGATTGCAGTAAAATTACGATAGATTTTCCTCTATTTAGACTAACCTCTGTTTATTTGTGCTTTGACCAGCTGGGTAACCTTTTAGCAAAGCTCTTTAAAGAAAATATCTTTCTTCCTAAAGCCTTGAAATACAGAACATAACAGATCTTGTGCCAATCCAAGAAGCTGGTTTTGCTCTGTCCTACTTTTCATTTATGAGTTCAGTTTTAAGTTTGTTAATCACCCAGAATCGCTGTTAAGAGATGGGTGGATGGCTTAAATAAATAAACACATTCTGTGCATATAGATTACTTATCAACAATACTAGACTGCAGTAGAAAGAAAGAAGAAGAAAGCTTTGCAAGGTTGTTATGAAAATTACACTTGCAGGAATCAGGTTTGCCACAATTGAGATTTTTCATGCAAACGATCTGTCTGTGTTTTCACACAAATATCCTTTGATTTTACATACATGTTGTTAGTGCTCTTTAGGTTGTCAGAGGAGAGATTAATTAGTGCTGGTTTTGCATGATTGGTTTAGGCTATACAGTCCGTGGCCTCTGCTTATTATAATGTTACAAATGTTATTGATGCAGTCATAAAACGTACAACCATGAATCCATTTAGAGGTAGTTTCCAAGACTTCAATCCCAATTATGACCACAACTGTGAATGAAATCTTGGTCATTGAGGTAAGTGTTAAGTTAAATGAGATGCCCATGTGGCTGATTCACTCAGTGATTGCAATCTAATTGCAGTCCTTAAGCAGACAGACAAAGTGAAAGGGCTGCTCTTTGTGAATTGAGACCTCTCAGCTGGGATTCCCTCCTGGCAGGCAACCCTTGGAGAGTGAAATGTCTGCCTGCCAGGATGAAATCTCAGCTCTGCATAGACTTCAGATTCCCTCCTGGTAGGCAGCCTTTCAAGAGCAAAAGGACCAGAAATAGGGCAAGGATGCAGTGAGAGAGTGATTTTAGGCTCAGTCTGTGCTTGGTTTTTGGCTGCTGAAGTTCAGACAGGCATGGAGCTTGGGGTCCTTCTCTCTCTGTCTCTGTGAGAGCTCTGTGGGAATGAAGAGAGGGGGATTTTGGCCTCCATGCCTGCTTGGATATACAAGCAGGCTCTGTGCTTGGAATCTTTCTCTTTAGGAAGATTTAGAACCAGTTGTAAATTGAGGATTACCTGTAACTAGGTTGTAATATTACAAAGTTATTCAGATTGTTAGAAAGCTGCCTAAAGAATAGTCTGCCAGCTTCTTCAACATGGAAACATATTAAGATTTTTCTTGGATGATTATTAAACCAAAAACAAAGACAATTCAATTTCTTCTTAACAAACTTTATAAAAAGACTTCTGTCATAGGTAGAGATGGATGGCCTTATGTCACATTTACAAAACAATCAGAATAATCAGAATACTATATGTGTTTCAGCCATTTTCAAATGTAAAATATTAATTTGATGGGAGTCATAATAGTCCTTGAAGAAGGCACAAGTGGAATATGTATATTTTCTTATCACAGTTCATCTGGTAATACTACCTTAGAAAATAATTCTATGTTACCAGATGGGTCACCCAGCAATGATGAACATGAGGTGAATATGGAAAAGTAAGGACATCAGTTTAGCAACCAAATATAGATTAGTCTGCTCTATTGTGTTCCCCATAGCTACCTATGATTGTGAAGATAGGAAGAAAATGCTTTCACTTAAGCTGTGTTGCTGGAGAAAGCTGTGTATTCCTTGGACAGCAAAGTTGACCAAGCAAGTACTGGAACGCATAACACCAGATGTCACTAGAGGGAAAATTACAAAACTATGTGTCATTTTGGCCATGTCATGCAGGGGAATTCACTGGAGAAAGCAATTATGCTGGGAAGAGTTACTGATAAAAAGAAACCAGGCTGCTAAAGAAAACAAGAACACCATCAAAACTGAGACCAGCCAGGGCAAAGAAAAACTCAAAGAAGCAGTGCAAGATTGGAAGATGTGAAGAGACCTGGCCCTTAGAATCACCAAGAGTCAGACACAACTTGAATGGATAAACCTCATGATGAGACTATTGCTATGGATATCTAGGAAGAGATTCTTCCAGCTGGCATTAGGCAGAAAGCCCTCATCTAACATAACATAGCTACTCTGTATGACAGATACAAATTCAGAATTAGATAGTAACACCTGATAATTAGTATTTATTTTGAATCTCTTATTTTGTAGAAACCACAGATCTGGCACACAGCACTGATTTTGTCTTAATGTTTAAAATTAAGAGAGAGAACAAGGGTGCTATTGAGATAGTCTGCGTGTATTCATATTTTTAAAAATTCTGTTACCTCATTATGGTTCTTAGTCATGCCTTCCCATTTACACATAACACATTAAGAGTGTTATTTTATACTTTTCAGAAAAACTAATGTTAGGAAAATAAGAGTTCACTTGAGGAGTGATTTAAAAGCTGCTTCCAATGCCATTTTTTTGGTGTAATCCCTCATTTTGTTTCAGTGAACCCAAAGCTAATCTGAACCATAAACTCCCCACTTTTTTCCCCCTCTGTTTTCTAGCTAGGCTGCAGCTGCTTAAATTGCCTGAATGCTTTTTCTTGGGTTTAAGAACATCCAACTCTAAGCCTGTTTTCAAGGCTCGGTGTTAACTTTCAGAAACAATGGACATAGTATAGTTGTTCACTGATCCTTGTTACTTCATGTGCTAATGAGTACTGGAACGAATTGTCTTTAATCAACTATATTGTGTTTTCTTTGGGCTTTAATTAGCAAGTATGACTGACTAAAAAGAAATAGCTTGACTTGAATTTGGAATTAAATCAATTCCCAATGAAATTGAGAACATTTAAATTCTGCCAACTTGTCATTCTGGTTTACATGAAGGTAAATTTTTGTCAGTTTTGCCCTACTGCATGTGTCAAAGTAGGGGTTGTTAATTCTAGTGGAATAATTGTGGCAATTTGTTGCAAGTCCCCTTGTATAACATTTCTAATATATTCAGAAGTAATTAAGAGCAACTAGATTAGATTAGCTGGATAATTTTCCTATATGAGAGGCTGGAAATGAGTGATATTTTGTGAAGCTTCAAACAGCTGGTCATGTGTAGATAACAGCTTGCGGATCTGAACTTGTTAGTGAATGTGTTAATAAGACACATAGTTTTTAAAAAAATCTGATTAGTACCATGTATCTTTGCTATGAAGCCCTTTCTTCTCTCCCAAGGAAGCTGCAATTTCACCAGACATACACATGCATTTCCTGTGCTAGAAAAATAGATCTCCTTGTAAAATCTTAAAATAGCATAGACCTAATAGAGAGATATTAGTCCAGCTACCTTCTATTCAACAGTCTGTCTCAAGACTAGTAAACCGAGCCAGATTTTCTGGTTGAGAGAAAGGAAGAGTTTAAATTGGATTTTTTTGTGCGTGTGGATGAAACTTCTGGTTCTTCATAATTCCTGGGTCAAAGGTAACAAAAACAATTTTATTCAAAGCTTTTGGGTTTCTACACTATTTGGGGATCATGTTTTCCTTCATGAGCCTTGGAGCAATGTAGGAAATCCCTCTCCCTAGTTGACTCTCAGCAATTCAATAAGGAAAATGAGGACAGAAAACCATTCAGGTGCTTTGTGCCATAGTGGTATTTGAAAATTGGTCCTCCAAAATTTCTTGTTAATTTGTTTAAAAAATGATTACTTGGCCAATTCTGAGCAGTGTTGCGAGTTGTCAGTGTGCACAATCTACTTTTGATGATTTTCTAATACTTCACTTAATTCAGAGGAAATAAATTCCAGGAGAGTAGCAGAGACTGGGGAAAGTGACAGAGGAGACTTACTTCATCTGTGGGTTTTTTAAAAAAAAAAATTGAGTTTTTTGCATATGTAATCTATCTAGCTTTTTTCTGTGTGAATAGAGGTTTGATCAGAAATCTATCAGAACTTGAATATTGCTGGGTAAAATTCTTGTGTTGGAAGGAATTTAATTCCTGTACAATGACTTCTCACATTTCACCTTTATGTAAGGTTGATTTGGTAAGAATGACTAATGGATATGACAAGACCCAGAACTATTAATTCTCTTTAGACACTTGAACAGACCTGTGAAGCTTCCTTTTCTGTGATTTTATTTTGTCTTATCATCAGTGACATTTATTTCATAATGAAAAATGAAGATAAGCCATAATATGGATTTTTCAGATCTAATTGAACAGATATTGGCTAAGGGAAAAATAATTACTGGAAATAAATGAAAGTTATAGCACCAATGTTTGGATCAATTATTAACATATTTTTAGAATCAGATTCAATTAAAAAAATATATGGGAATGCTAGACTTCTAGACTTATTAAATAACTTATATTTGAAAAATATACCTTAAAAATAATCCAAGGTGTTCCCAATTCAGTTTTCCTTTGGTAGTGGTATTAAATAATCCAAATCTTAGATTTCTAAAATTTTGCAATGGAAAGATGTTGGTTATTGTAATGAAGGAAATTACACTGTTAAATCTTACCCTTGTTCATATTTTTAACATTTTAATTTATGTAGCACAACTACTAGTATCAAAGCCCATTTCTGACATTCTCTTTTTATTTATAGGTGCAGGAGAATCTGGGAAGAGCACAATTGTAAAACAGATGAAGTAAGCATTGTTTTTTAATTAATAAAAATTATTGTACTCTTTTATGCCATGTTACACATATTTTGCTAAAATATTTTTTATTCTTAAACTTATTCTTCTTTTATTCTTAAACTATATATGATGAAACTGTATTAAAAACTCATCTATATAAGACGTAATTGTAATTTTGCACATAATGAATAGGGATAAACTATAGATTAGATTTAGATTTATTAGATTTATATGCCGCCCTTCTCCCGAGGGACTCAAGGTGGCTCACAACTCTAAAAAGCACACAGTAACAAAATTAAACTATACATTCAGTGATAAATAACAATTAAAATTTAGACATCAGTAAAATCAATTAAAAATCAGTAATCA
>JANHFM010010374.1:0-13392 GCA_032468115.1 Grayia smithii | reverse complement strand
AGCACATTTTATGACCAATTCATGCACAACTCCACGTAATCCCAAAGGGTTCACATACTTTTTCTTGCAACTGTAAAGACACAATGATTGCCTGGGGGAGAAATATAGGCAGGACCATTCACTTGGATGAATGGCTAACAATTTGGGCCAAAACAATGAAAATGACCTTATCATCTAATTACAAGGAAAATCTATACAAAATGCTATACTGGTGGTATTTGGCTCCAGCTAGAATAGCTAAAATGTTCCCAAACTTATCGGATCGTTGTTGGAAATGTAGATTGGCCAGGGAAACATTTTTTCACCAATGGTGGTCGTGCCCAATGATTAGAAAATTTTGGATTAAAATTAGAAATTGGCTTCTCGAGATAACTGGCATGAATTTCCCTCTTAAACAGGAACTCTACTTGTTGGGTATGAAACAAAATAAGACAAAGAAAAATGATGGGTACCTATTTACACATATTGCAATGGCAGCAAGACTAGCAATCGCTCAACATTGGAAAGACGTTAAACTACCCACGGAACAACTAGTCATATCCAAAATTCTGGATTGTGCCTAATCGGATAGATTAACATATATCTTGAAAGACAGACAAGATGCACTTTTCTATAAATCCTGGGAGAGATGGTATATATGGTACCAAAATAGAACATTACGAAACAAGACTATTACTTCAAACAGTTAGATTAAGGAACCAAATCATGGAACAAACAGGTTAAGAAATGCAAATAGTTGAATATTATTTTTTTACCAAATCTTAAGAAATATTTTGATGAAAGATGTTGGAATGATTTTATAAACTTTATTGAAGGGGGTGTGATAACCCCCCTAGTTGTTATAAGCTGTTATTTATGTTTAGTTATTGTCGTCTTTCTTTTCTTTTTGTACGTCATAGATTTGTCAATTTATGTATTTTCTTTTTTTGTTCTATATGTTGTAAATATTAATAGTTTTTTTTAAAAAGTGATTTCTGATAGGCTTCCTACTACAAAATAATGCATACAAAAGAACTTAAATGCTTTAAAAAAACCCAGCTTGAATACACAAAGAACTTTCTGATAAACTGAAAGACAAAAAGACTAAGTAGAAAAAATGGAAAGAGACATACCGGTAACTAAGGCAGAACACCAGCTTATAGCCCAAATCTGCAAAAAATGAAGTCAAGAAAGCTAAGGCTCAAAATGAAGTAAGACTTGCAACAAGTGACAAAAACAATACAGTTTCAACACATAAAAAGAAAAAAGTCAAGAAAATAATTGGTCCAATAATGAGAGAAGACAGCAAAGAAGTAATGGGCAGTGGAGAGAAAGCAGAGCTACTTAATCCGTTCTTTGCATTTATCTTTATGTAAAAAGATAATACAGATCAGCCTATCAAAAATCTAGATAGACTATGAATACAAATTAAAATAAGAAAGAAAACACCTGTCTGATCTAGATGAGTTCAAATTATCGGGACCTGAAGAATTATATCCCAGAGTTCTAACTGAGTAGCAGATGTGATCTCAGAATCATTGAACCATATTTTTCCAAGATTCTGGACAACCAAGAAACTACCAGAGGATTAGAAAAGAGCTGATATGGATCCCACCTTCAAAAAAGGGGAAAAAATAGATTCAGGAAACCAATCATCCTGACGTCAATATTTGGGAAGATATGCAACAGATCTGTGAACATCTAGAAGCAAGCAAAGTTATAACTAGAAGCCAAAATGGGTTTGGCAAAAACATCATGCTAAATAAAGATTATTTGATTCTTTGACAAAGTGACTAAATTGATGGAGCAGCAACAAAAGGATGATTAGGGGACTGGAGGCTGAAACGTGAAGAACTGTTGCAGGAATTGGGTATGTCTAGTCTAGAGAAAAGGACTAGGGATGACATAGTAGTGTTCCAATATTTGAGGGGCTGCCAGAAAGAAGAGTCAACCTATTTTCCAAAGTCCCAGAAGGCAAAACAAGAAACAATGAATGGAGGAAAGCAAACTAGAATTAAGGAGAAATTTCCTGACAGAACAATTAACCAGTGGGACAGCTTGCCTTCAAAAATTGTAGATGCTCCATCCCTGGAGGTTTTATTTGAAAAAAAAATAGCTTCTGTAGCTATTTTTAATTCTGTAGGATTATAGTCAGGATCTATAGTATTTTGTTGTGAGACTTTATTGTGTGTTGGAAGATTCTAACAAATGAAAGTGTTAATAATTTTTCCATTATATTGTTTGTTTTTGACCATACTGAACGTGTTTGATAGTTCATACAAGTAAAGTCACAGGATTACATTCATGACTATAACAGTTACCTTACTTATACTTACTTACCTTTGAGAGTGAAAGAAAAACTAAATACTTTTAAATGAACCTCAATATTAATAGCATTAGCCTTATCTTTCAAAAAAACCCTCTGCTTTCTAAAATTGTTCTAGATGAACTTCTTTGATGAGTTCCAGATGGAAGGTGTCTCTGCAGAAAATAATGAAATTTATTTAGAACTGGCACCTGAAAACCTTTCCAGGGCTTTTAAAACTGCTCAGAATGCCAAGACAGTGAAAATCAAATTGACTAATAAACAGTGTCCTTGCCTTACAGTAGCCATGGAGCTGGTGAGTAGAGAATTATTCTAAGTCTAATGTCAGTGTTCCTATCAACGGAGAATTGCAATGTATTCAAATGTTTAGTCAATAATAAAATGTACAGTGGTGTAAATGCTCATGACACAGTAACTTCTTTCAGCATAACTTTTACTCAGGGGGATCTTTATTGTTGAACATTCTGATATGGTTAACCCTGATACTGTGGCATTTTAGCTCTTTGAAGTCCCCAGGTTCACTATATAGTATCAAAGTGAAAGGAAAACAATAGCTTTCAGTTCAGCTACATTATGGTACTAATACTTGGTTACCTCTGCATGAGGAATAGTTTGGGGTTTTTACAGTTCACACAAACCATATAAAAATGACAACATAGATTCAAGGGAAATCTGTTGCTACTTATTTCTGTGTGATTTAATTTCTTAAACAACAGAGATCTGCCATGTTAACATATGAAGAAGTGAATAGTGGGTTCAAAACACATTTTGTACTGTAAGCAAAATTGTCCTTTAAGTTTCCAGGAGACAGTCATTTCAAATTTGATTTCCAGGACTTTGAAAGTTGTTTTCTTGAAAATTTGGATGTAATATTTGTCTAAAGCTCCGGCCCAGGCAAACATTCAGTAAGAAATGATTAAGGGTGACCATGCTTTATTATAACTATCCACCCATGATTGGAGAAGAGATAACTTTATGGTACCAATTTTCAAAGGTTTGAAGACATGGTGTTACTTACAGTTATGAAAGAGTTGCTTTCTGGTATAAAATAGTTATGGATGTTGCAGTTAAATGTGGTAATTCTTTAAATAGCCAAAAATTACTCTTTTGGTCATATAAAATTTCTTTCTTCCAGCCTTCCTTGTCAACCAGTAGCCGCATTGTGACTCATGACATTCCTGTAGGAGTTATCCCGAGAAAACTATGGAATGATTTCAGAGAACCCAGTGTACCCAACTTCGATGTAAGTAACTTGATTTTCAGAGAATTGAAACTAGATTTTAAAAACAGTTTTATTTGGTTTCTTCTAAAATTTCTTGTTGCATTTAAGTTTTATTGCAGCAAATTTCTTGTGTTTCTGACATAGCTGAAAACAAATATCCTTTTTTGTTCTTAGCATTTATATTGTATAATTTGATACCAGTGAACATTTTTATCTGGGATCTTTCCAATATTTTATGATTTTCATATTGATTTTTATGCATTAGTTCCATGCATCAGATTATAGAGGTACTTCCAAATGTAAGACTGTAATTCAGTCCAAAGTTTAATTCCACAAAACATTACAGGTGACACTGAAAAGTAGCTTGAAATCATAAACCAAATTAATCATAGTCAAGATCATGACAAAAGGACAAAACAAAGGAATCTCAGACATGGAAGAACTACATTTCTTATGTTCAAGATTCCCTACCACAAGCCAATTCTCAAACATGGGCTTGCATTACTCAGTTGATGTTTATTAAGCCTCATCTCACTAAGTTACTAGTCTTAATATAGTTAATACTTATTAAGCCAGAACTAGAACAATTTCGAGTGGGCTTTACTGCCAAGGTGCTTAGCTTGATTCTTTTCTTCACATGTTCTGGGTGGTTCCTTGGAGTATTGAGAAAAGTCTTGATTCTGGCTTAAGTCCTAAGACAGACTCAATTTAATTGATGCAGATAGCTAAGTAAAATCCCTCTCTGAGGAGTTGGCCCAAACTCAGGCCATAGTGCAACATAAATACTTACTTCGACCAGAGCAAATTCATCTAACTTACTCCGAGAGGAGGTTTTTAAACTTTGTGAACCTGTCCTTCCCTATATCTATAATTCTCATTTGAAGAATGATGTAGGAAGGGAAAAGATATATTTATCAGCGTGGTCTGGTTCAGAGTTTAAGCTAAATGTGTTTTTTTTTACACTGAACTAAATTTGGGTGAGTTCGCCTATATATTATCATTCCAAACTGTAAAATGTAATTTGGTTCTAAATTAGCTTAATTCTCCATGGGATAATGTATTTTCCTGGAAAGTGTGTCACTGATAAGATATCCTAGGTCATCTAGAGTGTTACTGATTTTATTTTGCAGGTCAGTATTTATTTACCTGTGTTGAAGACTATGAAATGTGTTGTGGAGAGAATGAAAAATCTCAGCAGTTCTGTTGTAAGTTACAACGTGAAGACATATTCACATTGGGAAGAGAGTTAAATATAATTGAGTTGCATTTCTACTTAATTATTGCAGAATTTTGGGACATACTATTTTAAGACGGTGTTTGTATAATCAGTAATTGTATAAATTGCTTTCTCAAAATGAATTACAGGTAAAGCAAATCCATTCTAGATTAGATCACAGTGGGAATAGTAAGATATAATCTTTTTGTTTTCTCTCCTTTAAGTTATGACACAGGTTGATTTGGCACATAATGTATATTAGGATTTGGTTTCCCGGCTTGTTCAGTCTTGCAAATGAGCAAAGACATCAAGTCTTGTTTGGTCAATATCTGATAGCAATCTAATATGCAAACTTACATATATGATATTGAATGCTTGCCAAGATATCATGGCTGTGCAGCACTTAGAATTCATTTTGGGGAAAGAGATTTCAGTGTTTTATAGGCAGAAATATAGCACATTCTAGCAACATCTTTATACCAATTGTATCTTTATCATACTGCAGAGGGAAACCCTGCAGTTCTGGGAAAAGATGTTGCCTTAAAAATGATTCATTAGTAGCTTTTGCATACAGTGAAGCACTTTTGAATTTTAAGTGCTGCATAACATTAACATGCAAATGTAGAGAGAGATCCACCAGTTCCTAAACAGGAACTGTGAAGAAAGGACAGTGAGATTTGTTATTTTTCACAAATTTTGTAACTCATATCACACCCTTGTGATAATTGTCATATTGGCTAAGATAATAGTGGTCCAAATGATTTCTGGAGAGATTTTGCATTATACCTTAGGCTAGCAACCAAATTGTAAAATGCTAATAAGATGTTTTGAATCACCTTCAAAGATTGACTGAAATCAATATGGTAAATTATAAAAAACATTTATTTGAAAGCTCATTAGACAGTTATTTCTCACCTTTATTCTCAGTTCTTTGTCTATTTTTTCCAGGCAGCTGGGCACCCTCTTTTCAGCCATGCATCATTTTTATTTCTTTTAAATGCTATGAAGCCTCTATTGTGTAAATAAAATGAAACTAGTGACTGTTACTATTTTTTCACCCAGTTCCCCTCCCCAATTTTTGGTAAATGATTCTTGATTACAAATAATTAAAATAATAAAAATGTTAAAAGAATCTAAATTAACATCAAATGGTCATAAAACCTGGGAGGTGTATAGAGAGGTGCCAAGCTGTTCATAGACTTGTCTGGATATGGTCTACAGAAAAAGTAGAATAAGGAATAAAGATTCTCTTAAGAGTGCATGGCTTTACCATTCTTACAAGTATTCCATATATTCCTTTTTCTTTTGCGTATTTATCAGACTGCTCAGACTCGTATAGTCTTTTAGTTAATAGGGGGAGAGTATAACCATGGTGCAAAAGACATCACTTGTTTTAAAATTATGCAGCATGACAATAATCTAGGCTATTAGGTTAGGAGGGAGGAAGAGGCAACCCTGCTTTTTTGTGATTGTTTAGAGTACCAAGCCTCATTCCTTGAAATTCAACTTCTCCATCTTTAGAACTACAGTATATGCTGAGTGTAACTCCACAGATACCAAGTGTTTAGTTCAGGTTTCCATGCAGTTTTTGTGCTGTACAGTTGTGTTCATAAGCATATGGTGAGAATGAACTTGAAAATGTTATTAATGGCTCTTGAAACTGATTTGTTTCTATGCAGGTAATAGAAGCAAATCTAAATGGAGAGATGGAATTGAAAATAGAAACTGATCTAGTGTGTATTACAACTCACTTTAGAGACCTTGGAAATCCTCCCTTGGGTAAGCATTTTACTTCTTTTTTTCAGACCAAGAGAGATTTCACAGATCTTTATGAAATAGTACTTTATGAAATAGTTCAATGAAGCTAGAGGTATTATACTGGGAATAAAGTCTCATTGAAAAGAGAGTGCTTTACATCTGCATATAGCACTATATTACACATCACAGAATTGCAGAACTGATAGTGACCATAAGGATTATCTTGTCTAATGCTCTTGTATGTTAACAAGACTCCCCTTATTCATAATCTTATTGTGAACACCATAACAACCTTAGCATTATAATACAGATTTGGATGAGTTTAGAAGAAGGTGTTCTACAGTGATATGCCGAAGTTGGCTTGTATCAGCTCACAAGAGTCGATTGTGCTAAAATTTCTGGAATTTTGTGATTTGATTGGGAGCAGAGCTGAGCCACTATGTTTTGTGATAGCAGTGGAGCCAAAAGAGCATTTACCAGCACACCACTGATGTTGCCCTATTTGAGATGTAAAACACCTGGTACCAGCAGTAATGTTGAGAAAATGGGGATGCAGGTGTCATCTGGAAAGCCTCAACAATTTTCAGAGAGTCTGGGCTAGAGCTGATTAGAAATGAGATTCTTTGATTGAAGTTGGACCCTGGGAAGAAATTGAGTGTGTCAGTACTTTACCAAAATTTAGTTGGCAGTAGTAGGTTCCCTTCATTTGAATTGGGTCAAATAGAGCAGAGTTCCCCAATCAGGGTTTGACAATATACCTGTCTCTCTCTCTCTGTCTTTCTCTCTGTCTTTCCCTCCCTCTCTCTTTCTCTCTCTCTTTCCCTTCCCCCCTCTCTCTGTGTTTCTCTTTCTCTCTCTCTTGCCCCCCCTCTCTTTCTCTTTCTGTTTCTCTCTCTCTTTCCCTCCCTCCCTCTCTTTATCTCTCTCTGTGTCTTGTCCTCCATCTCTCTCTCTCTCTCTCTCTTTCTCTCTCTCTCTCTATATATATATATATCCATGCTTTCCTGACCAGCTTCATGTATCGTGTGAATCCAACCACTTGGGCTGTGGAGGGGGATTAGAGGCTGGCTTTCTCTCTCTCTCTTTCCCACCCCCTCTCTCTGTTTCTCTCTCTCTTTCTTTCCCTCCCTTTCTCTCTCTCTCTGCCTCCCTCTGTTTTCCCCTCTCCCCCACCCCATGGGGCGGAAGGAATCCCTGCACTGGTGCTGGGTGTGGGAATGATGTCTGAAGGCCGATGAGCCCAGGAGGAGCGAGCTGGCTGGTGGAGAGGCGGGGCATCCCAACGCAGGCAGCTCTGCAGGAAAAGAAACTGCTTTATTTTTGCTGAGATGACACAGGATCACATTGTGGCTCTGCATCATAATGGGCTTCAAGAGGAGGATGGGACCCCATCTCCCCCATTGTTCACTCAATCCCAACTTTGCAAGATTTTTTTCTTTTACGAGAAGTTGGAATTGATTGAGTGCGACGCAATGAAGAAATGCATTTGGAGCTGGGCTGGGGTGACTGCATGTGTGCCCACAGAGAGGGCTTTGTGTACCATGTCTGGCACCATGTCTGGCACCTGTACCATAGGTTCGCCATCACGGATATAGGCTATAGTAGCAGAATCCTACAAGCCTGAAAGGTAAAATATTTGACTTTTCCTTCCTTTTATAACCTTCTGAGTTAAGGGCAGTCTCTTGGAGGACTCCTCTTTCATCTACCTTTTTTTCTTGTTCTGACTTCTCTATTTTCTGAACCCTTTGTTCATTCTTTGTTATCATTTGCTGAAAATTCTCTATTCTTTCATCCAAATTATGCATTTTTTCTTTCTTCTCTCCCATAGCACTTTTCATTTCTCTGAACTCATTTTTCATCTCTCCCATACCACTTTTCATCTCTCCCAACTCATTTTTCATCTCTAACATGCTGCTTTGAACCCTCATTTCCTATTTCTTCATCTTTAGTTGCCCCAGCTTTGTTCTGGCTGTAATGGCCGTTTCTGTTCTCCATCGGTCGGGAGGGTGCCTCTAATCAAGTGAAAGAGCTACTGCAGATGAAAGGTTCCTCCTTTCTTTGTCACCCTTCCAAGGTGCCTTTAGCCCCTAGGGCTTCCTAACAGAAGTATCAGCTGGGATTCACAGAGCCCCACTATCTAGCAACTGTTCTGCTGTGTCGCCAGACCAGAAGTCCCGATTATAATGTTTTAAATGCTATGGAATTTAGAGCTAACCTTACAAGTCTGGGTGTAGATAACATAATACTTTCTGTTTTGAATTTTTAGTATCTTGGGGTGAGTCTCAGAACTCTACTCACGAAAGAGACCCTATGAATATGGCTGAGGCACGCATTGATATTAAGAGACTTCTCCAGTTCCTTGCAGGGCAGCAAGTCAACCCCACAAAAGCACTGTGTAGTAAGTATTCTTTTTTGGCTAGTCTTTTAATCAGTTTAATCATCTAGGTACATACAATTATATAAAATTTTTGATAGAAATTGTTATTCTTTTCTATAAAATGAAAATGTCTAGTTGTTAATTGATTCAAGCTGAACCAATGGTGTTCAATGGAAGATCATCTCTGGATCAAATATTTATTGGTTTTTACTCAATTTCTACAGCTGTCCATCTCAATGCTTCTGAGTGGCTTATAATTAAAACATACAATAAACAATAAAAACACTTTAAAACAATAAAAAACTAAATAAAAATATTTATCTAAAATAAATATGCATATTGATACCAATATCAGTTTGGTAGCCTCAGATCTATGACTTTAGCAGACTGGCAAATTATCCTGCTGTCTACAGGACTATTTGTCATGCAACTGCAAATCCATGATTACCATTTGGCTGAATTATCTCCTGGTAATAGATCACTTCAACAGACCTTAATATAACTGCCATTCCATACAGTTTTGGATTATTGTTTTATATATATATATTGTTCTTTAATGTAAATTCATGGCCACTAGCAAAAAAACGGATTTGTAGTGCAGTTATTGCAGTTCTTTTGTGTTTTTCTTTTTCCTTCAAAGTTTTTTCTAATATTTACAGATTGCATTTAATCTACCTTTACAGTAAATAATGATTCCTTCACTATTTCTCCATGATTTATATTTTTCTCATTATTTACTGTTCTTTGACTTGTTTGTTTTGTTATAGCAAGTACCATGCAGAACTGAAATTCTGAATTTCTTGTTCACTGCTGAGATTGAAATTATTCTGATCAAGTGCCGAGGAAGGTTTTATAATTTTTCAGTCAAGTAGTCCTCAATTTTTGGTGGTCCTTTAACAACCATTTGAACTTATGATGGTCATTGAACTGGTGCTTCATGGCCCTTAAAGCACCCTTGGCCATTGTAAATGGTTGTACCTTGGGCTGGTCAAGTTTATGACTAGTTGTGGTGTTCCATGGTCATGTAACTGCAATTTGTGATTATTTTTGCTATCTTTTGGTAAAAAATGCTATTCAAATGAATGGCTTTGATAAATGCTTTCTTTGCAACAACCAAAGAAAGGGATCTAGGACAATTCACCATATGCAACTTGCTGCAACCAACTTGCGTCCAAATCAACATGGGACAACTCATCACAGCCAACTTGCTGTGGGACAGCTCACCATGGGACAAGTCTTTCACTAATTTTGAACAAATGGTGAAGTAGAATAATTAAAGTATGCAAAAGGAGGGACAACATGAAATGTGAATGACAAAAATTAAAATATTTTTAAATTATGTTAAATAATTGAGTTTAATTGTGTTGTGGCAAGTTGGCCTGTGGTGAGTTGTCTCATGGCAAATTGTCCATGGTGAGTTGACTGGCAAGATGGCCATGGCGAGCTGCCCATTCCGGTAGAAAGGCCAGGAAAATATTTCCAATAACATACTTGCCTTGACTTATGATTGTAATAACTTATGAGCAGATTTCTTGTCGCAATTACAGTCGTTAAGTTGAGGATGCATGCAGTCTTTACTGAATAGGAAGCATTTGACAAATTTCCATGCTTCACATTTGGTTTTGTTATTCTTTAAAATATGGATTTGTGTCTTGCAGATATTGTCAGTAAGAGAATTGTTCATTTCATCTTACTCCATGAGGACGTCTCTCTTCAATATTTCATTCCAGCCCTTGCATGAATTGAAAAGTAATTCCAGCTCTTATCTTCAAGTTGTTGAAATAGGTTAAAAAGAATGAAGGGAAAGATGCTGCCTGTCTATTAAAAATCCATCTTGTAGCCTATTTACTATCTCCCTTTTTCGGAGTATATGGAATATTTTTAAAAATCCTGCAGAGAATGTGGGAAGAGAATAAGCACAGAATTAAAGAAATAAGATTTAAATCATTTGTTTTTTCTTTTTAGAGAATGATGAACTTTTCAAAATCTCATTTTAAGTTACAAAAACACAGATGATTTATGAAACAACTGTCAAATAGCTATCTCTAGGAATATGTGACTTTTAGCAGGACTGGTGCTTCATACCCAAATTAAGAAAAAATATTTTGGAAAACTAATGAACTTTTATCTAATAGATTCAATTAAGCATTGACCTATATAGTTGGGTACTGTCAGGATTTAATGTTTTGATGATAGTATCATACAAATGAAGCAAATTACATCATATTATTTGCATGCAACAAATGTATTATGTGGAATAAATATCTATTCCAATGTATGCAAAAGATGTAAATTGCAGTAAAAATTTTATACACTGCATGCAAGTCCATTATATAAAACTTTGATTTTATAAAGCTTATAAACTAAATAAACATATGTAAATTTATAACCACATTTCAAATAAACATAGGTAAATAATAATTTAAGATAAATCCATATGGATAGTCATATATATTTATGCATTAACCTTAAACATTACAAAGTGAAGCAAACAAGGAATGAAATAAACTTTACAATGGAACTAACAGAAATTCCTGAAATTGGATTTGATAGTTAGTTCCTAGGTAAGAGTATAATTATTGTAGATGACAGTGATGGACAGCAGCCATACATCACAACAGATAAAAGCAGTTACGTGCCATGTGAGAAAGAAGTGAAAGGGAACTAAAGTTCAAGCAAAGTTAAGTAAAATTAAAGAAGGAAATGATGAGAAGGAAAGAAAAGGACAATGAAAGAATGGGTGCTGCACAACAGACAGACAAAAGCAACGGCCTAGCATGATGTTTTCAGAAAGGGGGGGAAAGGAGGAAAAAAAATAAAGCAAAGTTATGTAAAAGTTAAAGAGGAAAAGGAAAAGAAACAGAACAGGAGGAAGAAAAGAGGATGGGGAAAAGGTGGCGGGTATACAACTGGTGTTGGGCTCAATGCAAGTGGCATTGCAAACAATATGTAGTTGGTGGCAGTGGTGTTGGGCAATATTGCTGACAGCAATTATGGGCACAACTGACATGCAGCTGGTAGCATCGGCAATGGGTGTAAATGGTGACATGCAGCAGGCAGTAATGGTGCAAAGTGCCGTATACAACTGGCAGCAGAGGTGCAAGGTAGCAGATGCAATGAGGTGCTTAGAATGGAGAAGAAAGGAAAAGAAAAGTTAAAGGCGCAAAGGAAGAAGAAAGATGGAGAGGGTAGGAGAGAGAAGGAATGGCATTAAGACTACAGCAGGATATGCAACACTATTCAACACTAGGTACAAGAGGGAATTCAACATTAGCCACAAGAGCAGAGGATTAACTTTTTTTTTTTAAATAGATTTTTATTGGTATTTACAAAGTTAAAATAATACAAAGACAGTGACAAACTACAACATAAAACTACACTCTACACATTTAAAACATAAAAGACAGACTGGGGTATTCTCTACTCCCCTCATATTTATCTCAGATCAATCCAACTATTTTCATATATATAATATAACAATATCTATATAATCTCACATAATATGTTAAAACTACCTTATATATTGGGGGCACACTTGACTTCTATTTTCTTTTGAACAGATATAAACAGTTATTTACTTTTTAATTACTTTTTTGCGATACCATATATACCATTTCTCCCAGGTTTCATAAAAAGGCGATTCTTTCTTATTTTTTAACATAAGCGTCAACTTATCACACTCTTATTAATATTTAATAAAATTTTAAACTGTGCAGAGTGTAAAATTTTCTAAACTCCAAAAATGACTGTAGGAACATTAGCATACCATCTCTTTTACTAGGAATCTCTCTGAAGGAGTTGGGTAGGCATGAAAAAAGACTTTCATGAGTTGACTCATTAACATACCTTTGTCCTTAACTCCTTAAGACTCCAAGGTTGTTTTTTTTCCAGATCAGAAACTCCAGAAAAAAACTGACAGTCAGCATAGCTGTGTCAAATCCAGGAAGTCCTTGGAAGATCTCATGAGATCTCACATGCACACAGCACCCTCTACTCTTTATTAAAGCAAGCAGGGCTTCTTTAAGGCTCCCGAACATTAACTTTCATGTTTTGAGTCCCTGAAACAGCTGCACTTTTTTCAGCCTTGCCCAGAAATCTGAAGAAAGTGGGGCTCCTATAATGAATACCAGAGAGGTTGTGTACTTGCAGTTGTGTGAGGTCTAAAGTACTTCGTCCAAGTCATTTTTAAGCATGTGTAGCTCTACCAGTCTGTGTAAATACATTGCCACTACCCTGTTCTCTGTCCCATGATCCTTCAGTCTTTAAAAATAAACCATACACTCACACTCACACACTCACACTCACACACTCACACAGAGACCAATTGTCTGCTCTGTCCAAAAAGGAGATCAGGTTGGTTCGGCATGACTTGTTCTTGATAAATTCAAGCTGGCTGCAGCCAAATGACACATTTTTTCCCTCAAAGGTTCACAGTCCAACAAAAAATATGGGATCGGAAGCAAAAGAAAGGTTAAAAGAAATATCGGGTTATGATATAGCTCAAAAGGTTAAAT